>CM017562.1:64232128-64362128 GCA_007844125.1 Sinonovacula constricta | reverse complement strand
TGCTGTATATTTCCCTGACCAAGATTGCTGTACATATCCCCGACCAAGATTGCTGTACATATACCTGACCAAGATTGCTGTACATATCCCCAACCACGATTGCTGCAAATATCCCTGGCAAAGGTTGCTGTACATATCCCTGACCAAGGTTGCTGTACATATCCCCGACCACGATTGCTGTACATATCCCTGACCAAGGTTGCTGTACATATCCCTAACCAAGGTTGCTGTACATATCCCTGACCAAGGTTGCTGTACATATCCCCGACCACGATTGCTGTACATATACCTGACCAAGGTTGCTGTACATATCCCTAACCAAGATTGTTGTACATATCCCCGACCAAGATTGCTGTACACATCCCTAACCAAGGTTGCTGTACATATCCCTGACCAAGGTTGCTGTACATATCCCTGACCAAGGTTGCTGTACATATCCCCGACCACGATTGCTGTACATATCCCTGACCAAGGTTGCTGTACATATCCCTAACCAAGGTTGCTGTACATATCCCTAACCAAGGTTGCTGTACATATCCCTGACCAAGGTTGCTGTACATATCCCTGACCAAGGTTGCTGTATATTTCCCTGACCAAGGTTGCTGTACATATCCCCGACCAAGATTGCTGTACACATCCCTAACCAAGGTTGCTGTATATTTCCCTGGCCAAGATTGCTGAACATATCCCTGGCCAAGATTGCTGTACATATCCCTGACCAAGATTGCTGTACATATCCCTGACCAAGATTGCTGAACATATATCTGACAAAGGTTGCTGTACACATCCCTAACCAAGGTTGCTGTATATTTCCCTGACCAAGATTGCTGTACATATCCCCGACCAAGATTGCTGTACATATACCTGACCAAGGTTGCTGTACATATCCCCAACCACGATTGCTGCACATATCCCTGGCAAAGGTTGCTGTACATATGTCTGACCAAGATTGCTGTACACATCCCTAACCAAGGTTGCTGTATATTTCCCTGACCAAGGTTGCTGTACATATCCCCGACCAAGATTGCTGTACATATACCTGACCAAGGTTGCTGTACATATCCCCAACCACGATTGCTGCACATATCCCTGGCAAAGGTTGCTGTACATATCCCTGACCTAGGTTGCTGTACATATCCTTGACCAAAATTGCTGTACATATACCTGACCAAGGTTGCTGTACATATCCCCAACCACGATTGCTGTACATATTCCTGGCCAAGGTTGCTGTACATATCCCTGACCTAGGTTGCTGTACATACCCCTTGCCAAGGTTGCTGTACATATCCCTGACCAAGGTTGCTGTACATATATCTGACCAAGGTTGCTGTACATATCCCTGGCCAAGGTTGCTGTACATATCCCTGACCAAAATTGCTGTACATATCCCTAACCACGATTGCTGTACATATCCCTGACCAAGGTTGCTGTACATATCCCCGATCACGATTGCTGTAAATATCCCCAACCACGATTGCTGTATATATCCCCGACCAAGATTGCTGTACATATACCTGACCAAGGTTGCTGTACATATCCCCAACCACGATTGCTGTACATATCCCTGACCAAGGTTGCTGTACATATCCCTGGCCAAGGTTGCTGTACATATACCTGGCCAAGGTTGCTGTACATATCCCTGGCCAAGGTTGCTGTACATATACCTGACCAAGGTTGCTGTACATATCCCCAACCACGATTGCTGTACATATCCCTGACCAAGGTTGCTGTACATATCCCTGGCCAAGGTTGCTGTACATATACCTGACCAAGGTTGCTGTACATATCCCCAACCACGATTGCTGTACATATCCCTGACCAAGGTTGCTGTACATATCCCTGACCATGGTTGCTGTACATATCCCTGGCCAAGGTTGCTGTACATATCCCTGGCCAAGGTTGCTGTACATATCCCACACCAAGATTTTTGTACATATCCCTGACCAAGAATGCTGTACATATCCCTGACCAAGGGTGGCCAAGATTGCTGTCCATATCGCTGGCCAAGGGTGACCAAGGTTGCTGTACATATCCCCGACCAAGATTGCTTTACATATCCCCGACCAAGATTGCTGTACACATCCCTGACCAAGGTTGCTGTACATATCCCTGACTTAGATTGCTGTATATATCCCTGACCAAGATTGCTGTACATATCCCTGACCAAGGTTGCTGTACATATCCCTGACTAAGATTGCTGTATATATCCCTGGCCAATGTTGCTGTACATATACCTGACCAAGGTTGCTGTACATATCCCCAACCACGATTGCTGTACATATCCCTTGCCAAGGTTGCTGTTCATATCCCTGACCAAGGTTGTTGTTCATATCCCTGACCAAGGTTGTTGTACATATCCCTGACCAAGATTGCTGTACATATCCCTGACCAAGATTGCTGTACATATCCCTGACCAAGGTTGCTGTACATATCCCTGACTAAGATTGCTGTATATATCCCTGACTAAGATTGCTGTATATATCCCTGACCAAGGTTGCTGTACATATCCCTGACCAAGATTGCTGTACATATCCCTGACCAAGGTTGCTGTATATATCCCTGACTGAGATTGCTGTATATATCCCTGACCAAGATTGCTGTACATATCCCTGACTAAGATTGCTGTACATATCCCTGACCAAGGTTGCTGTACATATCCCTGACCATGGTTGCTGTACATATCCCTGACCAAGATTGCTGTATATATCCCTGACCAAGGTTGCTGTATATATCCCTGACCAAGATTGCTGTATATATCCCTGACCAAGGTTGCTGTACATATCCCTGACCAAGATTGCTGTACATATCCCTGACCAAGGTTGCTGTATATATCCCTGACTGAGATTGCTGTATATATCCCTGACCAAGATTGCTGTACATATCCCTAACCAAGTTTGCTGTAAATATCCCTGGCAAAGATTGCTGTACATATCCCTAACCAAGTTTGCTGTATATATCCCTGACCAAGATTGCTGTACATATCCCTGACTAAGATTGCTGTATATATCCCTGACCAAGATTGCTGTACATATCCCTAACCAAGTTTGCTGTAAATATCCCTGGCAAAGATTGCTGTACATATCCCTAACCAATATTGCTGTACATATCCCTGATTAAGGCTGCTGCACATACCCAGACAGAAACACCCAAAGATTTGTCAAAATGTATTACCAATAGAGAACATAATATCATTTTACATACGTAGTTCATTATACAGATATATAATACAGATGTATTGTACAGGCACAATTATCCAAGTGTATTATAGACCATTGAAAAATCAAAACACAGAGAAAATGTTCGTTTCTTGCTATAATCGGTTAACACTTCAACATTTCTAACTTCTATTTACATTAAGCAACCATCTGTGTGGTTTTAGAGAATTATGACACCGATGTGAAGTTAAATTCGGTTCATGTCGTTGCCGTTACATATAACAAAAAGATTACTTGACCCGTAACGGTAAGCAGACTGAGGTTGCTAATTATGCCTTTTGGACAAACACACCCTTAATCCCAATGATATGAAGAAAACAAATCTAACAAACCCACACTGACTTTAGAATCGTTAAAATGAACATATAATGACTCAAGATAGGGATTTAGAAAGCCATCAGTTATTCAACAATCTTGAGTGTGTGGCCTAGCGAATCATTTTCCGATACAGTTTTGGCAATGACCAGGAAATCAAGATGTCAATTAAGAAAATGCATTTATCATCAAAGTCATTTCATTTTAAATTAGGCGAGAAGAGACAATATCTCTAAACAGTTAACAAACGCTTTGTCAAATTTCTCTTTCCCGTTGGACTCGTATATCTCCCAGTTGATTAAATAACGTATGTAATGTATCACCTTTCGAATGCATACTAAATATATCAAAACCGACAATTCTGCAGGCGATTAGCCAGCTAACAAAGTTATTGTGTCGATTCGCAATACAAAGTAATATAAATGATTCATTGCTAACTCGGGACCAATTAATAACTCCAGTATTTGTGATAAATATGCTTCCTGAAGGAAAATATATGCTTCTAAATGATCTATGGGTATATTCAATCCAGCGCAACAAAATTCTCTCTACTACGAAGCAATCTACCTCAATCTACCTGTTGTAAACAAAGTAAACATTACAAAAATAATTTTAAAAGATTTCGTGTCAATTTGTCGAAATATTTGATCAGTTAATTAAGGATGTGCTTTCAGTATAGGATCAACATTAAAAATAACTAACTAATAACTACGAATGTCATCTCGTCATTGGTTACCATCGGTTACTATCATAGCATTCGGTTCAACAGTCAATCTATGAGATGATTGTTCCGAATATGAAGTTGCACTAAAACATCATTCACAGTCGGACAAGCTATACGACACTATAACAAGTGTAAGTTAACCGTCTTGAAGACTTCATATCTGTTCATATTAGCATGCCGAGACTATCGTTCGATGAACAATTAACATACAACTTTGTGACGTCATAACAACTTTGTCTAATGTGACATCACTTTATGCAAATGAAATTATCTTATGATACAATAACCCGGTCACAATAACCCGGTCACAATGAGCAGTTCACGAGATTGTCTTTCAAAACACACAGATCACTTTTTAACTTGAGAATATGTTTTTCTACATTTTAATTTGCTTTAGTTGTGACTAAGCCAATCTAAACTATTTTAAAGAAAATAAAAATATTTTCATTTATTTATATGTGCAACAAAGCGATTTGCATTAAAATGCATTTCCTATATATTTCTAACACATGCACGGCCAGTTGTTGTTTCTTGTCACCACAATGCCCATAGATGTGTAAAATGTATAATAGCATGTTGCAGAGCCAACGTTCCCAGTTCCACTCATACACGTTAATGTTGTTGAGTTCGTCTCCCAACATCAAATACGTCAATCTGAAGCATGGGAATATAATTACCAATTCCCTTGAAACAAGAACAAATCTTTGTGCTGTGTCAGATTAATCCTCTGGGAAAATTAAACTTAAATACTAGATTGAGATTCGGAGTAATTATGTACAAGATGTGATTAGGTAGGATGTTTAACAAACATCTTTACTAAAACCTTAGCTTCACGTAATGGATATGACACGCGCGTGTAAGAACACAATTAATGGAAAATCGTGATAACGAATAAGAAAAAAAAACTTTCATTTTAACGAAAACTGTTGTTTTTGTACCCACAACACTCGACAAACCTTATAGCAATGCTTGAAAATGAAATAAAAGTGGATTTAAGTTAGTAAAATGAGACTTTAAATCGATTTTGATTTCAAATAGTAAAACAAACAAACAACAGTGCATTTTAATTTCATCTGAAAGACATCTCATTAATTCGGTGCGTCGTATTATTTTATCTAAGAACAAGAGAATATCAAAATCGTTCAAATATGTACTCTTTCAGAATTTTAGCTCATGTAACCATGACATTTGAGATGTACATGTATTAATTTAACCATCACAAAAATATTTACTTAAATTGCGTGCATTATTTCGACTGTATCTAGATTATTGACTCCTTAGGAACGCTTGACGACGATCATCTGTCCTCGGAAATAAAGCGTTTCATCCATTAAGGGGACATTATCAGCACGAGACACACAGTAGACCATGACGACGAAGATATAACTTGATTGAAATATGTCAATTCCGAGAAAGCGTGGAACTATTTTTATCCTGGCTATATCTTCAATATCTGTCAGCGTACTGACGGCGTACCTGGTTTGTATATCCGACACAGGACACCAATGTACCTAGAGAGCAAATAAACGCGACTTAACATGCTGTAAGCAACCACACTCTTTGGTCTATAATTGTAAAACGTTTATCTGCATGTAAAAACAGGTGCAGTCTCTATTTATGATTATTTAAGTAATTTATACACTGAAAGTGTATTGTTGATTGTCTCTTAGAATGAAACATGGTTCGATTCCACAATATTGCACAATGATCATACAAACAATGGACAAGTGGTGTCTTGTATTCACCTTTTCTTTTTGTGACACAAGACCTAAACTTAGGCATTTATAGCAGAATATGTTGTTGTTTTCTTTACAATCATTGCAGCGACCATTTATGATCATTATAGCAACATCCAGCTTTTTGGTTGAGGAAGAACCCAGACACATGTCTGGGTAGAACCACCGGCGCACCGCAAGTCACCTGGATAACCTTTTCAAATTAAGTCCTTTGCTCCGAACGGAACTCGAAACCACGCGGTGAAAAGCTAAGCAGTCAGAGGAGTTACAAATCGGCGACTCTACCACTGGACCATGTGACTGCAGTCTTAAATGTTAAATTAGGGACTTCATATTTTACTACAGTTTCAACAGTACACATCTGATCAGTTCTACTTCTCATATGAAACTATTATACGCTAATGAGTGATTTGACAAATGTTTCATAACAAAAAGCTAAACAAGTTAATGCTGAAACCTTAAATTAAAAACTGCTTGTGTATTCATGTGAAATGAAACTTAAAAAGTGAAGTGCACACCTCTGAATTGCAGATAATCAGTTAAATGTTTACCGTCAGCTGGCATGTCGCCTTGTGCCTTATGTATAACGTCGTTTTGCGGAAATACCTGCTTGATCTATCTCTTATATTAAGTTACAAATTCAACTGATTGCAAAATGACAATAAGTCCATCTCAAGTATACTGTTGCTGGATATTTTTAGAAAGTACTTATTTCCTCCTTCTATAAAATGGCTAACGTATATAAGATTTTCCTATACATGATACATATCTAATCTGAAGTAACTCAATAAACAGTAGATCTTATACAAACTATAACATTGACGTAAAGGACCAAAGGTACATGTTGGTCACGAAAACGGTAAAAAACAAACAAACAAGAGCCAGCAAGTTGTCCGGCAAGTGTTCAAGGCGGATTGCTCCATCCGTACAGAAGATTCGAGAATTGGTTTATATCTTAGGTTGCCTTTAATGGTGCGGACCACAGCAGTCGTTACATATGAATGTACGGCTTTTTGTCCATTAGAAAATCGCGTATATTGCAATATCAGAACTGAATTAATTATGCAAGCGGCCTCCACATGTAAATCCATCCAATAACCATCAAACGTTTTTATACAAAGATTTTGATATTGCATTTTTCGCAAGCAGTTACAAATATTTAGCTTTTACTTATGCCACAATTATATAAATCGGTACAATGGCTTGCCTATATCTTTTAACTTAAACAGCAATCGCTTGATAAGTGATAATTTATGATGTTGACTGGAGATTTGTTTTATATAAACATGATCATGTCCTCAAAGAGGTATGTAGATCGACGCACGGGAGTGCGATATCTGTTATCGGAATGAGGTAACACATGGCCTGACCTGAAGCCACAAAGAATCATTGGAAACTTCCTCATTCTAGTTCCAAATAACATTTCAGTTTGGTGTATTGTCTAGATCTAGTACTTGCTCTGTTAGCCGGACATTATTTGTTCGAAGCACAGGTTCCGCTTCCTGACTTGGTGCTACAATCAGGTTATTGAATGTTGAGAATGTGGGGTTGCTGAATGGTCTCCGACGTAGCCTGACGATGGTTTTAATGTTGAGGACGATATGATGTCATAGCAAATAAGTTACACCGAATGTAGCATATTAACAAAATCTATCTCCAATTACATTGGAAATCAAGCAATTTTGCGCAAAGGTAGACACAATATTTGATATGGAATATCCTAAAAACAATACTGGTTTAGCAAAGACCAACAAATAAGTCAATAATGAACACCTTTCGTCAATAGGAGACAGCAGTTAGATCTAATAATACATCGCCCAAGCATTTGTAATTGCTGGGGTTTCTCTCTTTGTATAATGTATCATTTTGTGTTTTGTGTCCTTCGGGTTTTATAAGTTTCTAAACCAGTCTATGTTCGAAAAGAGCCAATTCCATTGTAGCTTAATATATTGCAGGTCATAAAATATATTTACCTATTTATACTCGCATAACTGTAACTTCTGTACAGTGTTCATGTTTTCTGGTCCAGTAACATACATGTGTCAGACCAGATGCGAGTGGCCTGGAGCTAGACACAATGAGCGTGAACATCAGAATTCATCCATCAAGTCACCCTGCCTTACGGTTTACAAACACATGACTTTGTAATAAATCTGGGTACCTGGAAACAATACCTGTACAAGCCATGTGTGAACAAGAGACGTCAATTTTGCACCGAGAATTCCTATAACTGGACAAAGATATCGTCGTATGCTATGATAAAATGCGATAAGCAAATATAATGAAAATTAAAGTTTAAGAAAAGACCGAATCGTCATGCTTCATTATGTTATGGATGACGTGTATATAATACACATAACACAATAATTATTGTTATACAACACTTTCTACGAATATTTAACAGACTAAAATGAGCAAATGACCTGTTCGCCTAGTTTTATTTATAAAGGATGTAGTGCTGCAAGGAAAGGTTGAGTTGTTAAACATCAATTGATTATTCCCACTGACAGACAGGAAACAACAGTCATATGATAAATAATTTATATGATTTTATCAAAATATGATTTGATCAAAGACAAGCCAGGAGGTTAGGTGTAAAAACGTTGTATTTTGGGGCCTATTGTAACCTTAAGCATCAAATTAGTTAGCATCGGACTCAAAATTAGTCTGACAAACAACTTGATTAAGAATGATCTCAGCTTCAAAGTGAAAGATGTTCAGCTTCGAATCCTATAGTTATAGTTTATAATAAGGCAATATGTCCTATGAGCATTGCAGCATATACCAAACTTGAAAAGGCACAGGACAAAGGCAATTTAGTATATGTAGCAATACTTATAGGGCCAATGCCATAATTTCTTTAAAAAAAATATTCTAGGATTTTAAAGATATTTACTAATTGATACGATGTGACCCAGTAGCGAACCTATCCAAGAATGCAGACAAACATTGTTATAGAAAATGTTTAAAATTAAGCCATACGTGCGTTCTCTCGGTCTTGAAATGTTTTTATTTGGTTTGATCCTGTGACCAACAGTTTGACCAAAAGTGAAGCAGTTACAAACACATCCCAACACATCCCAGTTTAATGCAGACAAACAACCTGATTACGGCTGGTGACGTTTTGCCTCTAGGGAGTTAAAACGTTTTTTCAGAATTTGACCCCAAATGACCAAGATAAGAACTTATCCAAGAGACAACATTTTGTGCTCTGGTGAGCAATTGTAGATACCAAATGAACGAACATCCTTGTAGCGCTAAGGAAAAAGACAACGGCAGTAAATTTTAACAAATCTTTTTGCATAAATCAAAGTCGTTCGCAAATCTACATAATGTCTGTGTCACCACTTTCAGATCACTTTCACAAACTGCAGTGTTTTAGCACTTTCCTATGTGAAAAAATCTTTCCGATGTATTTATAATGTATATAATAAGTCAAGTGTGTCTGAAACGTTTGGAGTGGTCTCCCGTCAATCTTCACAGTTACTGGATGTTGTTGACAGACAAGTTACTGTCTCCTGGGCACCTTCTCTCCAGACCATATCAACATTAGACGAATTCAGGCGACATAACACTGAAAAACACTAGACTCAGTTGAATGTGTGTATTGACATATAGCCAGCATGAACTATATCGGAACGTCGCGGTATATACCGCTGACCGAAAATCATCAAAGTTCTAAAATGTATTATGACATGTATTGACAAAAGCCAAAAGCTTTGCATTGAAAAATTTTTAAAAGTATCTCTTCTTAATTTGATAAAATTTTCCGTGAGCGCTCCAATTAAGTCCTCCCCAGTGATATAGTTTACGTCATTAACACTTCGTTGTTTACGTTTTGCAGCCATATGTTTAGTTCAAGAACTAACGGCAAGCGTAGGAATGTCACACATGGTTTCATATTCGTACCGGCCTTTGAAAACTATAGTCAAGTTCAATTACGTTGTAAGGAATAAAAACTAGTTAGCGGGCCGCCTAATTTAACAACAAAGACGTTGGAACAAAAAGAAAGAAGTCTTCGAATACATATGTTGATAGTTCATTACAATTAGAGTTATTTTGTTTGTAAATAATATTTTATGAGTTTTAACTGCCGAGGCAGGGTGTTCACTGTAAGTTGTCTCACTTTGATGGGATAGTTTTTATTTAAACTGTTTGTTAGAAAAACCTTTAGGAAGTGCGAGGTTGGAGCTCTTCCCAAACCAGGTTTAAGAACCCCAGTCGATCCTTTTGCCGAATGGTCGTTCCAACTCAGTAACTGTTGTTTTTTTTTCTTTGTGTGTGTGTGTGTAATGTCTCGTCTCTGTCTTTTTTCACTTTAAGATTTACTCAGTATGGCTCTACATGTAGGTCATATTTTAGTACTGTGGTATTTCGCATAGGACCGTTCCTTTTTTCTATTTCGATTGTTGTAACAAAGTTATTGTGCCGATCTGTACAGAAATCAAGATAATACTGTCAAACAAAGTAACGTGTAATGAGACAAACGCCTTTTGTGGCTACTGTTGTCACAACTACGTTTGTAAATGAGAATATGCACTTTACCTGTAATACGAGCAAGACAGAAATGTCGACAACCTGACGGGCACCAACTATAAAAGCAAACGTGGATGCAGATACCGATTCAAATAAACTTAAGATCTTATATACTATACAGTTTCAATAATAATAATAGCCGTAAATTATGATGTCAATACGAAAATACATAAATCACTTACTCGCTTAAAGTTAGTTAAAAGACAAATATTAAGTTTGAAATATTAACTTACGCTTGGTTAATTTTTCGTTTTAAGTTGAAATTGGAAAACTACACATCTAGTTGAGTAAATAACGTATGTAATATATCACCTTCTTAATGCCGACTAAATTTGCCGATAACACAAAGACAGGATCCCTGGGGGTTATCCTTATAACAAAGTTATTGTGTCTATCTGCACAAAGAGCAATATAAATGATACATTGTTAACCAGAGACCAATTAATAACCCAACAGTCGACTTGATTAATCTGTTTTCTTGAGGGGAATTTATAACACCAAATGATTCAGAAATATGCTCTGTTCAGCGAAATAGTTTTCTTTCTTATATGACGGGTTTCGAAAGCACAGGTTTGCAGTATCAAAAATATTTCTAACAGACTCGAGACCCAAACCAGGATATCAAGTTATTTCTAGCGTCCCTAAAAGGAATGGGGGTAAGTAGATTTTATGCTGACTAAACCGAACACTAAACATATCACTTCCAATAAATGCATGTTAAAATATTTTTGTACTAGCTAGTTCCCTTATTTACTTATTTATTTATGTTATTTACAAGATAGTTATCAGCGAATCATCCTCGTTAGGTCTTTCAATTTTTTACCTGCACAAGCTGCATGACTAACTAATACCTGCACAATCTGCATGACTAACTTATACCTGCACAAGCTGCCTGGCTAACTTACACCTGCACAAGCTGCCTGGCTAACTTATACCTGCACAATCTGCATGACTAACTTATACCTGCACAAGCTGCATGACTAACTTACACCTGCACAAACTGCATGACTAACTTATACCTGCACAAGCTGCATGACTAACTAATACCTGCACAATCTGCATGACTAACTTATACCTGCACAAGCTGCATGACTAACTAATACCTGCACAATCTGCATGACTAACTTATACCTGCACAAGCTGCATGACTAACTTACACCTGCACAAACTGCATGACTAACTTATACCTGCACAAGCTGCATGACTAACTTACACCTGCACAAGCTGCATGACTAACTTATACCTGCACAAGCTGCATGACTAACTTACACCTGCACAAACTGCCTGGCTAACTTATACCTGCACAAGCTGCATGACTAACTTATACCTGCACAAGCTGCATGACTAACTAATACCTGCACAATCTGCATGACTAACTTATACCTGCACAAGCTGCATGACTAACTAATACCTGCACAATCTGCATGACTAACTTATACCTGCACAAGCTGCATGACTAACTTACACCTGCACAAACTGCATGACTAACTTATACCTGCACAAGCTGCATGACTAACTTACACCTGCACAAACTGCCTGGCTAACTTATACCTGCACAAGCTGCATGACTAACTTATACCTGCACAAGCTGCATGACTAACTTATACCTGCACAATCTGCATGACTAACTTATACCTGCACAAGCTGCATGACTAACTTACACCTGCACAAACTGCATGACTAACTTATACCTGCACAAGCTGCATGACTAACTAATACCTGCACAGGCTGCATGGCTAACTTATACCTGCACAAGCTGCATGACTAACTTATACCTGCACAAGCTGCATGACTAACTTACACCTGCACAAACTGCATGACTAACTTATACCTGCACAAGCTGCATGACTAACTAATACCTGCACAGGCTGCATGGCTAACTTATACCTGCACAAGCTGCATGACTAACTAATACCTGCACAGGCTGCATGGCTAACTTATACCTGCACAAGCTGCATGTCTAACTTATACCTGCACAAGCTGCATGACTAACTTATACCTGCACAAGCTGCATGTCTAACTTATACCTGCACAAGCTGCATGTCTAACTTATACCTGCACAAGCTGCATGTCTAACTTATACCTGCACAAGCTGCCTGTCTAACTTATACCTGCACAAGCTGCATGGCTAACTTATACCTGCACAAGCTGCCTGTCTAACTTATACCTGCACAAGCTGCATGACTAACTTACACCTGCACAAGCTACATGACTAACTTATACCTGCACAAGCTACATGACTAACTTATACCTGCACAAGCTGCATGACTAACTTATACCTGCACAAGCTGCATGACTAACTTATACCTGCACAAGCTGCATGACTAACTTATACCTGCACAAGCTGCATGACTGACCCTACACCTGCACAAGCTGCATGACTAACTTATACCTGCACAAGCTGCATGACTAACTTATACCTGCACAAGCTGCATGACTAACTTATACCTGCACAAGCTGCATGACTAACCCTACACCTGCACAAGCTGCATGACTAACTTATACCTGCACAAGCTGCATGACTAACTTATACCTGCACAAACTGCATGACTAACTTATACCTGCACAAGCTGCCTGTCTAACTTACACCTGCACAAGCTGCCTGTCTAACTTATACCTGCACAAGCTGCCTGGCTAACTTATACCTGCACAAGCTGCATGACTAACTTATACCTGCACAAGCTGCCTGGCTAACTTATACCTGCACAAGCTGTCTGGCTAACTTATACCTGCACAAGCTGCCTGGCTAACTTATACCTGCACAAGCTGCATGGCTAACTTATACCTGCACAAGCTGCCTGGCTAACTTATACCTGCACAAGCTGCATGGCTAACTTTTACCTGCACAAGCTGCCTGGCTAACTTATACTTGCACAAGCTGCCTGGCTAACTTATACATGCACAAGCTGCCTGGCTAACTTATACCTGCACAAGCTGCCTGGCTAACTTATATAATCCCAGGAAATGGGAACACATATACGCGTCAATATCTCCTAATCCAGGTAAACAGTCTGCTGACGTGGCCTTTAATGCCATACCGGGCCACTGGCCGATCGACTGATTGCAAACCGACAACAAGTACATCTCTTTATGTATGTGTTTATCGGATTCAATGAAAATATTAACTAAACCAAATGCCCTGATAGCTGATAATTACGGAAATATGACTGAAAATGTTTTATATTTAGGTGATTGTGTACTCATCTAGGCGTTACAGCAAGAATCAACGGATCACAATTGCTGCTAACTAAATCAGGTAAACAGTATCAGATTCTGGAATCACAAGTTTAAAAAATAAAGGGAACAACATGGCGTTATTTTTTATGAAGACTAAGGTGAAATAACGTTGAATTAAATATCGAATCGTCTATTTATTAAAACATCAACTTTTTTTAGGTACAATCATTTTTCTTATGTTATATGAATTATTTAAGAAAATGGCTTTGACTTAAACCAATTAAAAACTTTACACGCAAACAATTATTTATAATAAACTTTTATATTATAAAGTAACTAGTGTCCTGAGTAAATCAACCGTTTAAAGTGACCTGTATGCTTTTAACTGTTATCCCAGTACACAGAACTATATATACTTTAACACAATTCACTTTTGTTTTGTTATCCCCACAGCCGGAACCCCCTGTATTCATTTCTCTTGATAATTGTGTGTATCTCTCCATGTTGTGTACTTGTATACCCGGATGAATGAAGCTTTTTTGACTTTTTAAATTGTAAACACAATTCATTTTTGTTCAAAACCAAACTTTCAGATTCCATCCAGTCCATTTATTGTTTATTTTAATAATGATAAAAGGGAGTTATCTTTATGTAAGCTTCAAAGAAGTAGATTGAATTTTCGTAAATAAATTTGGAGTTAATCCAAATGGTGTCGATTAATAATTTAAAACGGCTAATGAAATAAAACATACACGATAAAACATATATACCTTATAATGGAATTGCCACATTCTACAACCTGTGTATACTCAGATAAACACCAGCAGGTCCCCATTCGATAATAAACGTACATTACTTTCCATGCTCACTCTTGTCAGGCAGTTGACACGAACCCTAAAAGCATTTGCTATCCATTAACTCTCAAGTCAATCTGCAATAAAGATTTATTTTTTGCAAAGGATTTCATTAATAATTAAAGTTTCATCAATAAAGCTGTGTTTTACTGGAGCGTAATTTCAGGTCAATGCCGATTCTTCAGAAAACATGTACGGGAATGATTCTCTGGTTTCCAACATTACGGACATGTACGGTAATGATTCTCTGGTTTCCAACAATATGGGTTTTGACAGACTTTAGACATGTACTGGAATGATTCTCTGGTTTCCAACAATATGGGTTTTGACAGACATTAGACATGTACTTGAATAATTCTCTGGTTTCCAACAATATGGGTTTTGACAGACATTAGACATGTACTGGAATAATTCTCTGGTTTCCAACATTACGAACATGTACGGGAATGATTCTCTGGTCTCCATATTACGGTTTTTGACAGACATTAGACAAGTACGGTAATGCTTCTCTGGTTTTCAACATTGCTGTTTTTGACAGACATTAGACATGTACGGGAATGCTTCTCTAGTTTTCAACATTGCTGTTTTTGACAGACATTAGACAAGTACGGTAATGATTCTCTGGTTTTCAACATTGCTGTTTTTGACAGACATTAGACAAGTACGGTAATGATTCTCCGGTTTTCAACATTGCTGTTTTTGACAGACATTAGACAAGTACGGTAATGATTCTCTGGTTTTCAACATTGCTGTTTTTGACAGACATTAGACAAGTACGGTAATGATTCTCTGGTTTTCAACATTGCTGTTTTGACAGACATTAGACAAGTACGGTAATGATTTTCTGGTTTTCAACATTGCTGTTTTTGACAGACATTAGACAAGTACGGTAATGATTCTCTGGTTTTCAACATTGCTGTTTTCGACAGATATTAGACAAGTACGGTAATGATTCTCTGGTTTTCAACATTGCTGTTTTTGACAGACATTAGACATGTACGGGAATGATTCTCTAGTTTTCAACATTGCTGTTTTTGACAGACATTAGACAAGTACGGTAATGATTCTCTGGTTTTCAACATTGCTGTTTTTGACAGACATTAGACAAGTACGGTAATGATTCTCCGGTTTTCAACATTGCTGTTTTTGACAGACATTAGACAAGTACGGTAATGATTCTCTGGTTTTCAACATTGCTGTTTTCGACAGATATTAGACAGGTACGGCAATGATTCTCTGGTTTCCAACATTATGGTCCTTGACATACATTAGACATGTATGGGAATGTTTCTCTGGTTTCCAACATTACGGTTCTTTCCATACATTAGACATGTATGGAAATGATTCTCTGGTTTCCAACATAACGGTCCTCGACAGACATTAGACGTGTACGAAAATGATTCTCTGGTTTCCAACATAACGGTCCTCGACATACATTAGACATGTACGAAAATGATTCTCTGGTTTCCAACATGACGGTCCTTGACAGACATAAGACATGTACTGGAATGATTCTCTGGTTTTCAAAATTACGGTCCTTGACATACATTAGACATGTACTGGAATGATTCTCTGGTTTCCACATTACGATCCTTGACATACATTAGACATGTACTGGAATGATTCTCTGGTTTTCTACATTATGGTCCTTGACATACATTAGACATGTACTGGAATGATTCTCTGGTTTTCGACATTACGATTCTTGACATACATTAGACATGTACTGGAATGATTCTCTGGTTTTCAACATTACGGTCCTTGACATATATTAGACATGTACGGGAATGATTCTCTGGTTTCCAACATTACGGTCCTTGACAGATATTCTCTGGCGAAATAAAATTTCAGTTACACATACTTTAAAGATTTGTATTATTGTCTCATCGTCTTGCTAGTAAAGTACCGTACTGTCACAATTACTATCAGAGTAAATGGTATTTATCCTGAAATGTCTACTGATTTAAGATGTTAGACTGGTGGCAAAAACCTTGTGTTAAATATTACATGTGTTCCTGCAATTTAATAGTTTATTTATTTTGTTATCGCATAATCGGAATAATTCAGATGTATGTTTAAGTGGACAAAGTCGATTGACATTTATTGAAAACGGCCATTAAACACCTTCATGGAGCCGGACATGGTTTATTGAAGGCACAGTTTCCGTTTCCTGACCAGGAACTGTTAGCATCATGTTATTGAATATAGTGACTGTTGAATGCTAAAAGCTCTCCGATGCAACAGGACGATAGTAATGTGGGGATGGTATAATGACATACCGGGATAATGGTCTCCGCTCCCGTCTCTTATAAACAAGTAATTTGGCATCACTGATCATTCCATATAAAGCCAGCCTATTTCATAAACATGATTATTATCATTATGTTGGAACTTTAGACATTGAGACACAACAATTACGGTAAAATGGCGTAACGTAATGAGGCGTAATATTTATGCATCTGGCGAAAATTTACAGGAAGAACTTTACTAAAACCCTTACTATATTTTTCTTTTTGAGAGGTTAAACAGATTTTGGTAAAGATGCATGCGTTGGTTCTATAATATAATATCAGATAACAGCAGCTAAAGTAATCTGGGTTCGAATACTAACGCTGGTCCGTCCGTCTATGACCAGTTGATTTTTAGACGGACCAGTGAAACCTGGAACCTCGCTGGTCCGTTGCACCAGTAAAATCCAAGAGTCCGCATGAAATTTTAATTGAAATAGCTGACAATATTATTTTTTGGACAAACCCCGACAAAATAAACAACATTTATTCCAGGTTCCCAAGATGCTTAAAAGGAAACATTTTTAGTCTGCTGGCCTCTGCAGACTTTGTAAAAAGAGGCTTAAAATGCGATGCGAACATTTTTATGGAAGGGAATATCAAAAGAATAAACAAACTAATTATTTATGCATTATCTTAAAAATTTGTTACATTTTAAGTCATTAAATAAACGGGGGACACATTTTCTTAGAAAAGCGCTAAGGCCGGTTCTTCTTTTTAAACGCGCGGGAAATGAAGTGTCTATGTAGTCTGCTAATAATGTGGTGATATGTTGAGAATGTATATTTTGATAAAAACTGGAATCAGGATTGGAAGGACCAGGACTTTAAGAGAAGGACCAGTACTTTAAGAGAAGGACCAGTACCTTTTACAGCCAACAGTTCCTGTGGACCACCTGCAAAAAATAAGTTATTGTCGAGCCCTGAAGTAAGCTACAATGTACGACTTTTTACATGGTTCTACTTGCAGAGATCGGAATCAATAGGCGTAATATCAGGCGTAAACCTTGTTCCTAGAAACGAAAGCTGTGTAATACATCATACACTATAGATAATCATTAAAATTGTTCAAAATGACACTAACGAGAACCAGCACTATCAGTTGTCATTGATGGCAGGAATGAATAATATAGGATAGACATTTCATACACTCTTTCTCAAACAATGGGATTTGTGACATATTTAACTATCTAGTTGGCCTTGCCATCGCATACTCGTTGGTTAACATGCACTTTGAGTGTGAATAGTGTCTTTATCGCGTGACTTGTAAAGTCTGTCAATAAGATCTGACTTACTATTATTGAAAAGAAGCCACCATAAAAAGGAAAGATCTCGAGAGAAACATACAACACTTTCCTATAAACCACGCCCTTTCTTGAATATTGAAATTATGCTTGTCATAATTACTGTCGGTACGGACAACATTATACTGCGGTAGGGCAGTGTTTTAATTTCATTACTAATGTATGAAGTTAGCAAAAGCGCCATAATGGGAAAGAGAAAGTGATTGTGTTGCGGTTATTCTTATTTGAACTACAATGTTCGATTCAATCTGGGTTTAATGCATTCAAATCGTTATCTGATATTCTGTTGAAATCTTGACGCACATTGCCTGCTGTTGTAGAAAGGGCGTTTGATTTAGTTCAGAACCGGTGAAATAATGGTTGGGAAACTTTTTTAGGAAATAGAGAATCGAATAACGATGATAACGGTATGGTAGTATTGTTGAAAATAACGCATTATCTCTTAGATGACAGGCACAGATACCTTGCGCGATTGTTGCACGGGGTAAGATCGACCCGTGGAATTCAATTACTTTATAACAAGGTATGACACTTGGCACGTTTTATTGTCACTTCTGACAATTAAATTAGATAACATGGGAAATGAGACTTCAATCGAATAGGCCTGCAATAAATAAGGTATTTATGCCATTTGACTCTTGACTTCAATCCTGTCCGAAGCTTGAAAAATCCGTTTTTACACTAAAATAAAACACTTCGTCGAAATCGTTTATTGGAATCAATTTTGCAGGGACAAGACAATAGAAAATGCATATGGCCACGTTGCACTGTCTTACGTAACATTACAAGCTTCGATGTTCGCAGGCTGCCATCTCCGCTGATGTTTACGATGCTGGGAACGCGGCGGATTATATATTGGACTGAGGGCCCCGACACGGTCGAAGTTTTACCGCAATTGTCAACATGTTTAAAATTCACCAGATTCAACACACATCACAGTCGATGTCACTTGATATTGTTAAAATTCTACTAAACATAAACTTTATATTTTAATATTTTGTAATTAGAATGTTCCTTGCAAAAAAATACAAGTTACACCAGTGGCGATGTATTCACAAACAACTCTTAATTAGCTACGGTCAAAGATGACCTTTGTGATTTTTTTCCGTAGAAAATTAAATATACACACAAATAATAATAGGCATGTAAACATGAAAGGATAAACAAAAAAGGTAAACATAAGAGGGAAAGATTTGAAAATAAATGTCTATTTGTTTACATTAAAGGTAGAAAGTCACGGAAGCTTCAAAATCCTTTAAGTAACAAATGCATGGTTTTTACATAAAATAAGGGCTCAAGCTTGTCGGTATAATTTATAGGGTCTTGCATTCTCTCAAAACAAGTCAACGTCGTCATAAGAAAGAGTTTAAATGTTATCAAGACCTCAGCATTATAGAAAAGTCCAAAATGTAGCTTTAGAAATAGAACCACAATAGCAGTAGAGTCACGTTGAACTGCATGGGCTATGTTATAAATTAACTACAGAATCTTATCCAATTATACAGATTCTTCAAGCAATGCTGAGACTATTGGGCGGATACATTAAATTGTATGCATATTTAATGATACGAAATTTTATAACTGACTTAAGTCAAAATAAGTTAAAAGCCAACAGAAGAATGATCATTTAACATCCCAGAAACGACACAATGTCGAAATAGTGCATGAATAATTTAATACAAGTATTTCTGGTAAATACGTATTGTCGTGTTAAAGAACCATTCGGGAATTCTAATTGATAAAATGTAAATAAACAAGAAATACTTTAAAAGACATAATGCACATGCAAAACGATAAAGCTACATTACATTTATTTTATGCTTAATGTTGAATAACATGACAATGGTCAATAGAGCTTCCCGAGAAATGTCCTTGAGAATCGTACAACTGACATTTGTTAGAAATCCATTCGTTAACATAGATGGTTCATTATCAAGTTTGATTAGACACTTCATCCGAAGTTTATTAAGGCCAGTGTGGAATATCACCTAATCTCTCGGCGTATGAATACATGCACATTTATTCACACTACGAAACAACATACATCAGGTAAACATTATACTATACGTAATAGAAAAATACTATGGATAGAGGGAATACTTGTTTTGAAACAAAATGTGGAAATTTAAGATGAAATTGTGTACACTTACCAGGTTTGTCTGATGCATGAATAAACAGAAATATATGAAATGATTTATATATATAAACATTATGTTGACACATTGTGAGAAACAAATGAAACGAAGAAAAAACAATGAATATTTGTGCAATCAATATACACATGGATATGTGTAAAGTTATGTGACACAACAAAATACTAAAATAACGTAAAATAGCTGATACTGATGTCGTTGAGGCCCACCGAGCAACAATACATAGGAATCTAACAATATTTCAAATAAAGAGTTAGGATTTACATGTGATTTATATTTAGCAGCATACTTTTTGTAAGTATTTAATTAGATGTGCATAGTTCTATATCTTTATATTTTAATATAAATACTATATCTCCAACGATCTCAACCTTTATAACACATATTACAAAAAACAGTATACGATGTATTATATCCTTCTCTGCACCTCTGTATACAATGTATTATATCCTTCTCTGCACCTCTGTATACAATGTATTATATTCTCTCTTCACCTTTGTATACAATGTATTATATCCTTCTCTGCAACTTTAAAATAACATTTAACTCTCTTACTATTTTGTTACTTTATTCCTGATTGTTACTTTATTCCTGGTTGCTGCTCCATTCCTGATTGTTACTTCATTCCTGATTGCTGCTCAATTCCTGATTGTTACTTCATTCCTGATTGCTGTTCTATTCCTGATTGCTGCTCTATTACTGATTGCTGCTCTATACTACCTGCTGCTATATTAATAATTGCTACTCTATACCTACTTGCTGCTCTGTTACTACTGGGTTCTCTATTAATGATTGCTGCTCTATTACTGATTGCTGCTCTATAAATACTTGCTGCTCTATTACTACTTACTGCTCTATTACTGATAACTGCTCTTTTACTAATGGCTGCTCTATAACTACTTGCTGCTCCATTATTGATGACTGCTCTATTACTGATTGCTGCTCTGTTATTGATGGCTGCTCTATTATTGATGACTGCTCTATTAATGATTGCTGCTCTTTTATTGAAGGCTGCTCTTTTACTGATTGCTGCTCTCTTTATGATGGCTGCTCTATTACTGATTGCTGCTCTCTTATTGATGGCTGCTCTATTACTGATTGCTGTTCTATTATTGATGGCTGCTCTCTTATTGATGGCTGCTCTATTACTGATTGCTGTTCTATTATTGATGGCTGCTCTATTACTGATTGCTGCTCTATTATTGATGGCTGCTCTATTACTGATTGCTGTTCTATTATTGATGGCTGATCTATTACTGATTGCTGCTCTATTATTGATGGCTGTTCTATTATTGATGGCTGCTCTATTACTGATTGCTGCTCTATTACTGATGGCTGCTCTATTATTGATGGCTGCTCTATTAATGATTGCTGCTCTATTAATGATTGCTGCTCTATTAATGATTGCTGCTCTATTATTGATGGCTGCTCTATATATGATTGCTGCTCTATTACGGATGGCTGCTCTGTTATTGATGGCTGTCCTATTACTGATTGCTGCTCTATTATTGATGGCTGCTCTATTAATGAAGGCTGTTCTATTATTGATGGCTGCACTATTAATGATTGCTGCTCTATTAATGATTGCTGCTCTATTATTGATGGCTGCTCTGTTATTGATGGCTGTTCTATTATTGATGGCTGCACTATTAATGATTGCTGCTCTATTATTGATGGCTGTTCTGTTACTGATTGCTGCTTTGTTATTGATGGCTGCACTATTACTGATTGCTGCTCTGTTATTGATGGCTGTTGTATTACTGATTGCTGTTCTATTATTGATGGCTGCTCTATTACTGATTGCTGTTCTATTATTGATGGCTGCTCTATTACCGATTGCTGTTCTATTATTGATGGCTGCTCTATTACTGATTGCTGTTCTATTATTGATGGCTGCGCTATTACTGATTGTTGTTCTATTATTGATGACTGCTCTGTTACTGATTGCTGTCTGTTATTGATGGCTGCTCTATTACTGATTGCTGTTCTATTATTGATGGCTGCTCTATTACTGATTGCTGTTCTATTATTGATGGCTGCACTATTAATGATTGCTGCTCTGTTATTGATGACTGATCTATTACTGATTACTTGCTACTCTATAACTACTTGCTGCTCTGTTACTACTGGCTGCTCTATAAATACTTGCTGCTCTATTACTACTAACTGCTCTATTACTGATTGCTGCTCTTTGACTGATGGCTGCTCTATAACTACTTGCTGCTCTATTATTGATGGCTGTACTATTAATGAGTGTTGCTCTATTATTGATGACCGTTCTATTAATGATTGCTGTTCTAATATTGATGGCTGCTCTATTAATGATTGCTGCTCTGTTATTGATGGCTGCTCTGTTATCGATGGCTATTCTTTTATTGATGGCTGCTATATTATTGATGGCTGCTCTATTAATGATTGCTGCTCTGTTATTGATGGCTGCTCTGTTATCGATGGCTATTCTTTTATTGATGGCTGCTATATTATTGATGGCTGCTCTGTTATTGATGGCTGCTCTATTAATGATTGCTGCTCTGTTATTGATGGCTGCTGTATTACTGATGGCTGCTCTATTATTGATGGCTGCTCTATTAATGATTGCTGCTCTGTTATTGATGGCTGCTGTATTACTGATGGCTGTTCTATTATTGATGGCTGCTCTGTTATTGATGGCTGCTCTATTACTGAATGCTGCTCTTTTACTGAATACTGGCAACATCACCCGCAATACACACTTGTGTGAACAATAATTTTCTATGGCTTTGACCATGTCTCTTTATTACGTAGCGTCGTAAACAGTTCGCCACATAAAAGACCAAGACAAGCTGACATTTCGCTACACAAACATTGTTGCCACAAAACCTACATGTACATAGACAAGCCAATAATTCATGAACTGTATACTTGCTTAGATAAATGCGATTAACCCAGCTGTCATGTTCTTAGATATGAACAGTTGTTGGAGCGGCTTATCTGGCTTTCTTGGAGCCTCAGTCCTACCTTGGTCTGCAAGTGTGCTGCTAAAACCGTGTTGATACTTTGCATAGGTCGTACGATAAGTTTATAAACGATAGACATATACAGGTCGACAATTGAGCTCGTGAAATGGAGGTTGTTATAACAAGAATGTATATTAATTAATGTGTAGCGCAATTAGGTTACAGTTACTATAAACGCAACTGAAATCCAGATGGTTTAGGAAAATTTATATTTTATAAAATAAATAATTAAACTGCAACTATCTTTTTAATACAAAAATATGTATTTAACGAATAAATAGAATACGTTTATGTCTTGTCAAACACATATTCACAAAAACAGCAAATAAAAAGATAATTGCTTTAAGTCCGATTTATAGTGTGAACCTGCTGTTTTAGTATTCCTCCTTAAACTACTTCAACTAGTACATGAAAATTAACACATCTGTTATATATAACATTCTTACAGGAGTCAGTGAGGAGCAAGATAGTCCAGTGGTAGGACGCACGACTCCGGATCACGTGGTCCATAGTTCAAACCTCGGTCGGATCGTCGCTAATTTCCTTGAGCAAGAAATTAACGTCGAATTGTTCTACTCCCACCAGGTGTTTAAATGGGTAACTGTATTATTCGGGTCATGCAAGTGACTTCCTAGCGCCATGTCTTAGCTGCTTCTATCGGATATATGAATATATCAAATGGCCAGAGGATAGAACTGTGAAGTCGGCTGAATATGCCATCGGCGTAGAAGGCTATGAACCAGACCTTTACCTTTGCGTTTTTACGTCAATACTTAGCTACTTAAACTGTTTTTGAAAGGTTTCAATTTTCTTTGTTACTGGGGAACCATTTAGATGCCGCTTGTTGTTGTTGTTGTTGTTGTTGTTTAATTCTCATGCAATATGCGCATTACGTTCCCTGTGCACACTGTTACATTATTTCAAACGGTATTCTTTGTTCATAGCTTTACTTCCAATGTATCTGCTTACTTTTGGTTGTCTTACTGTGAAGAGATATTTTCATTTACAGTGTTTTGTCTCCGGAAATCCCTTCAGAAAGTGCTAGCTTAAAGCTTTTGAAACCGAGCAGAGGTTTCGCAAATTGTTCGTGGGTTTTATTTATCACTTCGACATTTCATATACATGTTCGTAAGTACTTCTTTTGCGATTTCAAATTTTCTTAGAAGCTGGAATTCTCAAATAAAGTTGATATATTTTCGTACTACTTAAACATTATAATTTACAAAATGTCTTCAAAAGGGAGAAGCCGACTTCCGAGTTGTTGTTGTTTTTTCTGAACAAATTATCGCGTAGCTATTTAGCTCAAAATGTATCGGTTAATATATTTACGTTATTTACCATAATCATTATTTATCATAATCAAAGAAATAATACGTTTATACATAATGTACCTTTATTATAACAATTATGCAAATAAACAGGGTTTATACATCATGTAGCAAGAAGACATCAGCCTTCCTTCGCAATGTTCCTTTAGTACCAGTTGATAATTGCAGCATCTGTACAAGGTTGTGAAATTTTACCAATTATTATGTTACGTGACGCTTATTCCTTAGATTCTTAAGAGAAAATGCTTTTACGTGTATTTAAACAGCCCAACTTGTTCCGCTAAAGAATCAAGTTAAATACTTTCATGTAGTATAGTATATTTATTTTTGTTGTCATATAAGAGTAGCTGGGAGAACGTAGAAAATAGATGGTGCACAATACACCTCGAACAACATAATAATCAATTTATACCATGCAAACTTTGCTTTACTTTCTTTTAATACAACCCTATTTGCACGTTCAGTGTTGTCCAGATCTGAAGAAGTGCGATGGAACTTACGACATTCGTCTTGAAAAGTATTTGTTTATTCGAGTTAACATTTAGTTCCAAACCCTTTACACATATACAGCCAAAACAAACAAGTGGGCCTTTATACCGTTAGACACAAGAACACAGTAAGGCGAAGGAAAATACGCACGTCAATTGAGATTTTGAAACAAACTGCAGTGCAATCTTGTGCAAGAAAAACTGAAGTTAAAGTAGAATAATATAAAAAAAAATCTTTAATCTGCCAATATGCCGTGCACTGTTGTACAATGAGCTCTGGCCTGATTGTGGACGGCAATCTGGGTAATTGGCCAAAAATCAAAGGGGAAGAATATCAAATATACACAGAGTTTACATGACAGAAATGGCATTTGTGTAGAAAAGGGCGTTACTAAAAAATAAGAAGAGCAGCGTGACCGTTCTTGTGCGCTGCACTCCGTTTTAATAACATCTATCCACATATGAAGTTTCATGTCAATAGCTTTAATAATGTAGGAAGGTGGTCCAGACAAACATCAAGTACGAAAATTGAACTAAGGGGAATAACTCCAAAATCATAAAGCGTACAGTGATTGTCCTTTTACGTTGTACTCCTCCGTCTTAATGATATCTATCCACCTGTAGAGTTTCAAGTCAAAAGCTTTGATAGCGTATGAGTTATGCTCCGGACAGGAAAATTAAATAAAAGAGAGTAACTCCAAAATCATGAAGTGCAGAGTGATGGTTCTTGTGCAGTGCACTCCGTCTTTATGAGATCTATCCACCTATGAAGTTTTTAGTCAATAGCTTTGATAGTGTTGGAGTTATGCTCCGGGCAAACATGAGGACTCTGTCCGAAAGCCCGCTTGCCCACCATAGGTGATCCCATAATTTGTACAATAATCTGTGGATCTTTATACTTGTAGTACCGTTAACTGCAATGGAAATCAGTGCTGGCAACCTTTTTTTGTGTCATCCTTGGTAATGAAAGCATTCCATGTTTACCATGTTTTCTCATTTCATTATTGTTTTTATTGCGTTGTTTTACTTTTATGTTGTGTAAATAAATTATCTGTTAACCATTGCATCTTTACTTTGCCGAAATTAACATATTTATTTATCTCTCTAGGAGCAAGCCTTCCATGTACAACACAACCCAGCTTTAATATACAATACATCGTAATATAATGCATGTACCCAAATCACATTACTGCCACTGAGGCGGTCTTGATCTTTAGTATTAGGCTCGGTTTATTTACAAAGTCTACAAAAATTATTCAGACACAGTTCCAGTGTTAGAATGTACAATGTGACAAGACAAAGCATTGCAACAAAAAGGTTCAATTAATATCAAATTAACGTTACAACTATATCTTTATTAAACTAAAAATAGTTTTTACTTAATCTTGCAAACACAATATGCATAATTAATTGTGTTCAAAATCTTTAGATTGTCTCGGCAATAAATGGCCAAACAACAGCAGCAGCAATGCAGCAGATCGCGGTGCAGCCTCTCACTTTCCCCTACTAGTCATGGCACGTGCCTACAAGACTAATGTCCTCAATATGACCAGCAGACAACTTGCCTGTATTCTCTCTACCCAATTGTGAGTGACTGATGTCCGGGTCCTCGTGTCGGTCAGCTTGCATGCATTATTTACTCCCTGTACAAACATCCCACGGCAAGTTATTGCATGTTCAGACAAATTACTGACCGCACGTGGACACTCAAGTCGTTCATTGTTGGTCCTGATCGGAAATGACCCCTTGAAGAATGCATCGAGTGACTAAGCCCCTGCTTAGGACACAATCAAGAACGCTCGTCGGAGTTATAATTTCCGGAGGAACGTGACCGTAATTACAAACCAATGGGTTTGTGGTAAGCGATCTTACAACTCAAAACAACTGTTTCCGAAAGGTGACATCTTCTGCACACCGGTCGACATAAGGTGTCGAAAAGTTAACGATTAATTGACGTTCATGTTTTATGTTGGAATTTTAAACTAAAGGAGAATATGATTCTGAGAATAAAGAAGACGCTTTAAGAGTAAGTTTTAGGATTAGTTTCCAGGCAAGAATCCATCCATGAGGGCCCAGGATCGGTGTCCAGGCTTCTATTTCGTGGCTATTTGTCAGTCATACATTCAACGATTATTATGGCTGATCCCTTATACCTTCTATAATATATCATCCGCCCCTCATTATTATAGGATTAGTATTTACATGTCGATGGAATACAGGGATCCAAACAAGGACTGATAGATGAGATACACACATGCTTGATTGCACATTCTGTCGTCCTCTTTCTTAACTATGTCATTCCTGATTGTAATTGTTGTTAAAGTCGATGCTGCTGCTTTAATCAAAGTTAACAACGCAGTAATTTTTGCATACATAAATATGTATGTACAAATAATTGAAATATTTCAAGAAATTCAAAAATTGTTTTATCATAGGTAAATGAATCGAACTAATATCGATTTTCTATCAATGAAATTTCCATTATACCAAAAACATGACTCCCTTTCAGTAGTGCTTCCATTTCACAAACACATATAAACAGAAAGGCAGCTTAAAATATTGGTTGGCTATACGTTTAATATGCTCACCAAACGTCCAACCAATGAGTAGTTTCTCCACACCAGATTCTTGTAACTACCATCACCTCGGACAGTATCTTCTTCTTCTTGTGTTAGTGGCAGCATATACTTAATGTTGTACATAAAAAGACAACATGTTAGTGTTAAATTTTAATTTAAGCTACGATGATATGATGTACAATTCCATTACGCTTCGTCGATGCCGGTCGCTGGAGAATGAGACACAATCCAGTAGTCCGAAAAAACTCAACGCTTTTGACTCTTTTCCCGATGCAACCGTACATCTACCATGAAGTTTTTGTGACATTGGCCACAAGTTTATTTAGCTATATTATGGATTGTATTCTATAAAATAATTCATCTGTACTTTACATTTTTGTTAGGCAAGTATGAAACAAAAAAGGGAACTTAAACGCGAGACTGTTCATGTTTTTTTAAGAATTAATGAAAAGAAAACAGATCTAAACATTAAGCAATGCTTTAACTAAGAAAATAGGGTGTTGGATAAATAAAATACTTGTTTTTGTTGAAGAATAACAATATTCTCACATTCGGCACGGCAATCTAAATCGCTTGTGGAGTCACACGTTTTAAATTTATCTCAACCTCTTGTAATAACATTTTCTTTATTCAGCATCAACCTAGTAGCCGTTATCTATTGCCCTCGTTTGAGAACAAAAAAGAAGTCATATAAGCTTTTATATGACATGAAAGAGTTATAGAGAAATAACTTTGTAATGGGAAATTTGGACGAAGCAACAATTGTGGTGATCAATTTACAACTTGTCAGGCTCGCGGAAGCTTTACAAATGCCTATATTGAAGTATACATATTTCCTAGTATGTCAGCTTGTGGTATCATTTAATGTTTTTTCACTGTCGTGATTTACTTAATCGTACTATTACCGTATGGTAATTAGACGTATAAAGGATATTGTTATAGAAGATAACCATTGAGCGTCCCATTATTTTTATATTCCAAGGCCTTTTTCAAGATGGATAGGGATTTAATTAAATCAGCGATCACGCCGCAGTTACTCTGTGCCATTAAACACACACTTGTCATTGTAAGTGACAGTTAATGCCGAAACAATCCGCGTGATGCCACAGTTGACAATGACGTCATTGATGGGGGAGTGACAGCACACGCTAGGAGGCGATGTGTTTCACTATTATCCCAGGGAGTCATCGGTCGTCATGTTGAGAGTGTCTCGGATCACGTGGGACGCCAAGTCCCTTGGGCTTGTTCCACAATGGAAAGGTCCGTGCCGGGAAATATCGAGGCTCCGCTGTTGACACGTATGTCCTTTTTTACGTCTCATTTGGACTCTAGAGATTGTTTTAAATGTCGAAGATTTTCCAACACCCTCATCAATTTTGGCGTGAACATCTTCACGTTTGTAAATTCCTTCAGTGTCATGAGATTTGGTAATTGATGGTCTTGGTTGCGATGGGCGAGTTCTTCATTAATCTTGCATGATCTGTCTATCTGTCACTCCAGTGGTAAACAATGTCAGACGTTTTTTGCCAGGTTGCCTCCCATTGAGATCTGGCTTGTACTGTTGCTGCAATCTTTATCAAACAGCGATATCGATTAATCTTGACAGTTTATAGCATTTGAGAAAGCGTGCTTAATATCTTCTTTCTAATAGAATAAATTTCAGAACACATTTTGTGAAAAGGGTGCAAACACTTTTTTTGCAAAGGACGATCATGTAGCACTGTTCATTAAATAGAGACAGGTTCAGTCAGCAGTTGTCATTTAATTCATCTATAAGGATTTTTTCGTGTTCCTTTGATGAACATTGGATATTTGTTCGTCAATCTTCACATGAACAGTCATTTACACTTCTCTGGTCATTTTTTTCTCGATTCAAAAATTTATCTTATTTACAATCAACGAGTTTGTGTAGTTCTTCTAGTGAAAGTAAATAAGACGTGGGCATTTTTTTCAATGACGTCACTACTTACGTCATAACTTATCAAAGGAAACGTCAGCGCTTGGACATATGTTTTACTTAAATATGTTATTTTCATTTTCATGGTAAAAATTTTATTTTCATCGCTTGCACTTGAGAAACCCTACAGGAAGTTCGAGGTTAGAGCTCCGTTATTCCGGTTTAAGTATCCCTGTCGGTCCCTTTTGCCGACTGACCGTTCCAAGGCGGAAACTGTTGGGTTTCCTCTTTTTGTTAAATTACTCATCACAGATTTGCTCTTTTACATTTGATATGTGAATTACATGCAAATTCCGTTGCCCTGTGCTTTTAAATTTTGGTATATGTTGCAATGCTCATAGAACTTTGTCATATATTCTTATTAAACGAGTTCAGGAAAAGTAAAAGTAAGCGAGCCTATGTCGAGTTTACTATCAATTTTACTGGTTTTATAAATTTTACGATTTTTATAAATGGATGAATTAAATGACAACGAGTGTCGGATTTATTTAATCATCTGATTTAAATCGGAAATATACGATTTTACGAAATTTTAAAAATATTTGGAGAAACAGCGGTATGAGACAATCCGCATATTGTTGACGTCGGTGACATCATTAATAAAAATGCTGTATTACACTAGTGTAATATAACAAAATATGTAATGGGTGTATTAATTGGAAAACTAGGAGATTCCTGAGATTAATAAAGATGTATTTTTTATCTTTTACCAAAATGTCAAAATTTTGTCCAACTTGCTCGTCATACACAAAACACAGTGTAACTGATAAAATTTCACAAAAATAAGATATTCCATCGAAAACACGATATGCGACAACGAGTGCCTTTACTGTGATACAATAAAGTCAAAGGAATTCTTTGTGCAGGTCAACTTAAAACAAACAAGACCCGTTAACTTGTCCAGGCGTGTTTCCAGTGAGGACTGCGCATTGATTAAATTGCTAAGTGTGAAAAAGAGTGTAAGCACAGCAAGCACATCCGGTAGAACTATTGAAAGATTAATAATACAGGTCTCCGTTAGTCGATCATCAGATAAATTCATCAAACACGTTGTTTGTAACAATAATCATATAATACAAGTGGCCTCCATGAGTCGATCATCAGATTAATTCATCAAATACGTTGTTTGTAACAATAATCATGGCACAACAGATCTGCTTTCGCAGTAATGAATGAAAAGCATTGAGGTGAGTCACGAGTGTGTTTCTCCTGAAAGCGCTCTGACATTTTAGCTAATGTTGAAAATAATGTTGAAAATTAACATTCAGTTATATTAGAACTAAAACTTGTGTGCATGTATATTATCTCAAGCCATAGGAACTTCCGTGACACAATTAAATGGGTTCAAATAATACAAAAACGAGCAGTCTTTATTTAAGCTTTAACTACATTTTTGTCTTAACCTGTCTTCTTCCCTGACTAACAAATTGCTACCTGCCAAATGTATCGATAAACACGATATCTATAATGATTTGTTTACTACGAGCCATTTAAACCTGTTATGTAGAACGTCTCTGGGAACGTTAGTATGACCGAAACTCATTTAGTTTGGATTTGTCGTTTTGGTCCAATCAGTGGTTTTGAAAGTCTCTATATGGGATATTTTATAAGGTTTTGCACCAAATACTGCCATGTCTAGTGATAAATACTGTTTGTAAATAATGTTAGTATCATGTAAAACATTTGCAAGCATGAAATAAGTAACGTGACGTGTGTTCATTTATGTGATCTTTCTTTAACAATTACATTTATAGAAAACGTATCCATCATATGACTGTTGCTTCCAAATGGCCGCTGGCGCGGTTTTCTAAGTGAACTTATAGACATAATTACGGTCCATGTAGTGGAGAGTGGTCTAAATAGTGGACCATCCTTCATCTGCTCATAATGGTACAGTACGCCGGCACTGTATTTGGTTATAATAGGCATGATCAGTGTCAGTAAATGCGGCCTTGAATTTCATTATTGCATTAGAGTTCTGCCGCTTAATCCTCATTTACAAACTACAATTAAGATACATGTATCAGGTCGGGGATGATACTCTCTATACATGTAGCATTCGATTGCTAAAATGTCGATTTTTCCCCTGGACACATGTGAATTGGATATTGCAAAACTAAAAACATCTCCAATGCAAAGACAAACAACTATTAAAGGAGTACATCTTAAGGAAGGTGGTCATGACGTTTACCCTTATAAAAATCACTTCTTTGCTAGGTAAATCAATTTAAAACCAAAATATTTGTCTAGAAAAAATAGAGATCAGTCAGTTATACATAGTTTCCTGATTTGTTGACTAAGACCAAATAAATGTTCCGGGTGCGGGCTACTTTCAATACGTCGCGAACAATGGACTATAAACTGAAATTAGTGAATGGAATGCGCTGCAGCCATTGTTGTGGTGTGGCAGCTGAGATGTGCAGCCCGGGACCTTGGGGAGATATTAACCGGACACTGTCTAGTGTGGCCACTAGCACGTGAGTGAGACATAAATCAGACCCGCCCCCTGCACGTGCTAATTCTATTAGTGGCCACGAGATGACCATGCAGCTTAAAGCCAAGCCTGACCACCAGAGAGGTGACCTGACTGTCCCCTGGCGGCCATATATCACAGAGGTGGCAACACGGCTGCCAATAATCGACAATTAACCAAATTAAACGACGCTTAGACAATCATAAAAAAACTGAAACATTGGCCACAGAGTCTAAGGCAAAGTCATATGTGGTTCCATAAATTGTTCAATTTTACGTGGTTATAAGTATTTTAAAAAAGGCATTTATTCTCTGTTTGTTTGTTTGTTTTGTGTTTTGTTTGCTTAGTTTGTTTGTTATATTTTGTAAATGATTTCGCAATGTACTAATGGCAGTCGAAGACAATGTTGGAATGTACATTATTAAACATTTTAATAATATCTCTTCGCTAGTTATCCTGGCCAATCCTATATGTCCTAACACCGCCGATAGGCACGTTGTTCTTTCTGTCCATGGCAGCTTTATATAGTCTATTGTTTAAAAATAGTACTTAGAAACCAATCCGTCATTAACATTCAGTTCTGTTAATGTGATAAGGGAACATAGAGCCAAAATTGTAATGAAAAAGAAAACACTTTAAGTAGGATACGAACACTCTTAGGCCGGTGTGTTTACATTTAAATTTCATCACAAATTACGTCATTATAATCCGACATCTGACCTGTTTATTCAGATTGAAGTCGGTCTGAGTTAAGTGTCGATCGTTATTGTTTTGTCGGTCTGAGTTAAGTGTCGATCGTTATTGTTTTGTCGGTCTCAGTTAAGTGTCGATCGTTATTGTTTTGTCGGTCTCAGTTAAGTGTCGATCGTTATTGTTTTGTCGGTCTCAGTTGAGTGTCGATCGTTATTGTTTTGTCGGTCTCAGTTAAGTGTCGATCGTTATTGTTTTGTCGGTCTCAGTTAAGTGTCGATCGTTATTGTTTTGTCGGTCTCAGTTAAGTGTCGATCGTTATTGTTTTGTCGGTCTGAGTTAAGTGTCGATCGTTATTGTTTTGTCGGTCTGAGTTAAGTGTCGATCGTTATTGTTTTGTCGATCTAAATTAAGTGTTGATCGTTATTGTTTTGTCGGTCACAGTTAAGTGTCGATCGTTATTGTTTTGTCGGTCTGAGTTAAGTGTCGATCGTTATTGTTTTGTCGGTCTCAGTTAAGTGTCGATCGTTATTGTTTTGTCGGTCTCAGTTAAGTGTCGATCGTTATTGTTTTGTCGGTCTCAGTTAAGTGTCGATCGTTATTGTTTTGTCGGTCTCAGTTGAGTGTCGATCGTTATTGTTTTGTCGGTCTCAGTTAAGTGTCGATCGTTATTGTTTTGTCGGTCTCAGTTAAGTGTCGATCGTTATTGTTTTGTCGGTCTCAGTTAAGTGTCGATCGTTATTGTTTTGTCGGTCTGAGTTAAGTGTCGATCGTTATTGTTTTGTCGATCTAAATTAAGTGTTGATCGTTATTGTTTTGTCGGTCTCAGTTGAGTGTCGATCGTTATTGTTTTGTCGGTCTCAGTTAAGTGTCGATCGTTATTGTTTTGTCGGTCTCAGTTAAGTGTCGATCGTTATTGTTTTGTCGGTCTGAGTTAAGTGTCGATCGTTATTGTTTTGTCGGTCTGAGTTAAGTGTCGATCGTTATTGTTTTGTCGGTCTGAGTTAAGTGTCGATCGTTATTGTTTTGTCGGTCTGAGTTAAGTGTCGATCGTTATTGTTTTGTCGGTCTGAGTTAAGTGTCGATCGCTAATGTTTTGTCGGTCACAGTTAAGTGTCGATCGTTAATGTTTTGTCGGTCTTCTGTACCCCAGATTCTTACTTTAAACTGTTTTGTGTCAGTTACACTGGGTGGATGGGGTAGTTGTTCTGCAGATTGTACGGCGTTATGCCTTTAACTTGAAATAATGTAAAACAAATTTAAATTCACGTTTCCTCATTCTTTCCTTTCTAATTTAGTAAAAATGGGCAATAAAGTAGGCTGTACAGGAAGGATTCCACAATAAAGTAGGCTGTACAGGAAGGATTCCACAATAAAGTAGGCTGTACAAGAAGGATTCCAGCCTTTGCCTGTGGGCACGCGACTTGTACAGGACGCGGTGCACTATTAATGACTGATATTGTCTTGGTTGTGCCGTTCGAATATGTGTTTCGCCAATATTCGGCGTCCTAGCGGGCATGCATGCCACCAATAGAAACCATCATTAAATGTCCAACATGCTGCGCCATACAAATAGCCACGTCACTTAAACGGGACTTCGTTTAACTTTGAATCAGTCGGAAATTAGATTGTTCGTCTATTGTTGTCGTTTAGAATGGCCACAATAAAGGAATGAATGAGGGGTTGTTGTCAGCCTCATTCTGCATCGAACACTTGTTGTATGAGACCAAATATAGTGGTATGTACCGGGATTGGGTTGGAAATGAACAGCGATCTGGTGATTCGATACTTATCGTGATCAATTATGCTGTTCAGCTGCACCAAGCAAGACAATATGGAATTATGTAGCATAAATGCAAGCATGGAGAGCGAAAAAAAATCATTTAATTAAAATAACTGGCATACTATAAGTGATGAACATTTAAGATCCAATCAGCTAGCAAGTCATCAACTGAACTCCATATACATCCAATTGTCAGAAGACTGACGTTTAACTTCGGATTAAAATGACCATTATTTAGACGCAGTGCAATTACTTAAATGAAATAAGTAAATTAAATAATGTCAAAGTTTAATTTATTTTTAATGAGTATCCCATTTGAATTTTGAAGAAATAATAGAAAAAAATCCTCGCAAAGGATACAGATATTCATGATGGTTGATGAATAACGGTATAGATTAGCTATCGCCTCATTCGATATGTATCTGGTTGTTACCCAGCAATATGCAAAACTAGACAGCGATCGTGATGGTAGCATACTTTATCCCTGTTAAACACGGCTGATTCACGTTGCGAGAGAGCCATGCTCATTAATGCAGGATTAGGGGATATCTTGGAACCATCAAGGACCTATATCGCCGATGGATGGGTTATGGTGGCAACCGAGATGAGAAGACATAGCGGAGATACAGCCCTGCTAACTAACAGTCGACCATCAGACCATGCCACACATTCACTGGCTCTAGTGTTTGTTGGGTTGTTATAATCTTAAAGTCCAACTTTTAAGTTCACAAAAAGTTTGATTTGGTAAAGTTTGTTACATCGCACCGACATAATTTTAATTGGTGAATGTATGTGTAGAACTAAAAGCGCATCTCACTAAATCAGTACTGTATTCACTATGACAGCATGTGGAACAATAAAATTGACCAACCATGGCAACGAGATGCTCCTAACAGCATGTACATTTGAAAGACGGAGTTCCTTAAAACGGACAGATAACCCCAAATACCTACCACCACCCCTGGGAGTCCACGCATGAAAAATAGATTGAAAATACTAAAGCTGTTTGGTGCTATAGAAGAATGTAAACACAATTTCAGATAGATTTGGTTAGTGTTTGTATGCGATAAACAAAGCATGTTTAAAAAATGATCACAATAAGCAAATAAACTAGTTTCGTTCCACATTTTGGAAACAAAATGTAAGGTGTCCGAAATATAAGTGGCACTTTTGTCTTTCAAAATTGCGCAATTCCAAACTTAATGCCTTAAATATCGACGCGGTAATTTGTAAATGTAATCATTTGTGGAAAAAAATGAATAGGTAATTTATCATCTGTCTACGAAAACAATGAGTTACTAATCTTACCAGCGGACTGAGTCGTTCGTATAATAACTGACTTTTGCTATTTCCCTTTTTTATGGTTTCAGGTAATCATTGTCGTAAAATGATTGCGACAAGTATTAAGTTATCTTGACATGCTTTCGAAACTTTGCATGTTTTCCGCAGACTTCTGAATGTATTATCACTTTAATTAGCGTGCGGCCTGTTTACGCGAATGACTGTCAATTTCAATCTCCCTACACTCGGGAAGATGGTCTAGCGGACACGGTTTCTATTGGCCCCCTTCTGCCCCCGAAATGTATTTGCTTCTCTCCTTAATGTTAATTACATACATTAATAGTTAAAGGCTTCCCCATCGCGACTGTTGCCAGTTTCCGACAATTAATTAAATACCGAGGATGGATGAGTTATTAATGAAAAAGCACATTCTCAACCGTGAGTCATTTGATAGAGAAGAACTGTGGATCTTGATTGCGGCATTAACCTGTTGAAGCCATAGTCAGTGGGATTGTTGAACAGTTTCACCGAAAGATTTGAAACACGAGTTTTTACAAGGATACCCATGCGTTAAGGCGATGTGTTCTATTTTCAGACTGAAATGTTTTTCATTCATGCCTGGTAAACGTGTCGTATATGAGCATTTAATACCTAACCCTATCTTCTTCATAAGGCTGACAAATGAATTGGCTGCCATAAAGCTATATTTTCTACATAAACCAACAACAATAAAGCACTAACGGCTAATAATGGCTCCGCTGGGTAAGATCCGGCCCAGCGTAATACATTAATGTTTAGAATAATGTTATTTACTTTGTATATGCTTCAGTTAAGAAACAAAGTCAACAAACTGCGTTATCGTGTGACATTGTATATAGTAGTGATACGCGTTGTCCACAGACGTTCTATCATGAACGTTAATCGCAGACGTGTAATGTTTAAGGTTTACCGCAGACGCGCCATGATACACGTTAACCCCAGACGCTGTATAATACATGTTAATCACAAATGTGCTATGATACACGTTAACCTCAGACGCTGTATAATACACGTTTATCACAAATGTGCCATGATACACGTTAACCCCAGACGCTGTATAATACACGTTAATCACAAGTGTGCCATGATACACGTTAACCTCAGACGCTGTATAATACACGTTTATCACAAATGTGCCATGATACACGTTAACCCCAGACGCTGTATAATACACGTTAATCACAAGTGTGCCATGATACACGTTAACCTCAGACGCTGTATAATACACGTTAATCACAAATGTGCCTTGATACACGTTAACCTCAGACGCTGTATAATACACGTTAATCACAAATGTGCCATGATACACGTTAACCGGAGACGCTGTATAATACACGTTAATCACAAATGTGCCTTGATACACGTTAACCTCAGACGCTGTATAATACACGTTAATCACAAATGTGCCATTATACACGTTAACCTCAGACGCTGTATAATGCACGTTAATCACAAATGTGCCATGTTACACGTTAACCGCAGACGCTGTATAATACACGTTAATCACAAATGTGTCATGATACACGTTAACCGCAGACGCTGTATAATGCACGTTAATCACAAATGTGCCATGATACACGTTAACCTCAGACGCTGTATAATACACGTTAATCACAAATGTGCCTTGATACACGTTAACCTCAGACGCTGTATAATACACGTTAATCACAAATGTGCCATGATACACGTTAACCGGAGACGCTGTATAATACACGTTAATCACAAATGTGCCATGATACACGTTAACCGGAGACGCTGTATAATACACGTTAATTACAAATGTGCCATGATACACGTTAACCCCAGACGCTGTATAATACACGTTAATCACAAATGTGCCATGATACACGTTAACCCCAGACGCTGTATAATACACGTTAATCACAAATGTGCCATGATACACGTTAACCGGAGACGCTGTATAATACACGTTAATCACAAATGTGCCATAATACACGTTAACCGGAGACGCTGTATAATGCACGTTAATCACAAATGTGCCATGATACACGTTAACCGGAGACGATGTATAATACACGTTAATCACAAATGTGCCATGATACACGTTAACCTCAGACGCTGTATAATACACGTTAATCACAAATGTGCCATGATACACGTTAACCGGAGACGCTGTATAATACACGTTAATCACAAATGTGTCATGATACACGTTGACCCCAGACGCTGTATAATACACGTTAATCACAAATGTGCCATGATACACGTTAACCCCAGACGCTGTATAATACACGTTAATCACAAATGTGCCATGATACACGTTAACCCCAGACGCTGTATAATACACGTTAATCACAAATGTGCCTTGATACACGTTGACCCCAGACGCTGTATAATGCACGTTAATCACAAATGTGCCATGATACACGTTAACCTCAGACGCTGTATAATACACGTTAATCACAAATGTGTCATGATACACGTTAACCGCAGACGCTGTATAATGCACGTTAATCACAAATGTGCCATGATACACGTTAACCTCAGACGCTGTATAATACACGTTAATCACAAATGTGCCATGATACACGTTAACCTCAGACGCTGTATAATGCACGTTAATCACAAATGTGCCTTGATACACGTTAACCCCAGACGCTGTATAATGCACGTTAATCACAAATGTGCCATAATACACGTTAACCTCAGATGCTGTATAATGCACGTTAATCACAAATGTGTCATGATACACGTTAACCGCAGACGCTGTATAATACACGTTAATCACAAATGTGCCATGATACACGTTAACCTCAGACGCTGTATAATGCACGTTAATCACAAATGTGTCATGATACACGTTAACATCAGACGCTGTATAATACACGTTAATCACAAATGTGCCATGATACACGTTAACCTCAGACGCTGTATAATGCACGTTAATCACAAATGTGCCTTGATACACGTTAACCTCAGACGCTGTATAATGCACGTTAATCACAAATGTGTCATGATACACGTTAACCGCAGACGCTGTATAATATACGTTAATCACAAATGTGCCATGATACACGTTAACCTCAGACGCTGTATAATGCACGGTAATCACAAATGTGCCTTGATACACGTTAACCTCAGACGCTGTATAATACACGTTAATCACAAATGTGTCATGATACACGTTAACCGGAGACGCTGTATAATACACGTTAATCACAAATGTACCATGATACACGTTAACCTCAGACGCTGTATAATGCACGTTAATCACAAATGTGCCTTGATACACGTTAACCTCAGACGCTGTATAATGCACGTTAATCACAAATGTGCCATGATACACGTTAACCTCAGACGCTGTAAAATACACGTTAATCACAAATGTGTCATGATACACGTTAACCGCAGAGGCTGTATAATGCACGTTAATCACAAATGTGCCATGATACACGTTAACCTCAGACGCTGTATAATGCACGTTAATCACAAATGTGCCTTGATACATGTTAACCTCAGACGCTGTATAATGCACGTTAATCACAAATGTGTCATGATACACGTTAACCGCAGACGCTGTATAATACACGTTAATCACAAATGTGCCATGATACACGTTAACCTCAGACGCTGTATAATGCACGTTAATCACAAATGTGCCATGATACACGTTAACATCAGACGCTGTATAATACATGTTAATCACAAATGTGCCATGATACACGTTAACCTCAGACGCTGTATAATGCACGTTAATCACAAATGTGGCATGATACACGTTAACCGGAGACGCTGTATAATACACGTTAATCACAAATGTGCCATGATACACGTTAACCGGAGACGCTGTATAATACACGTTAATCACAAATGTGCCATGATACACGTTGACCCCAGACGCTGTAAAATACACGTTAATCACAAATGTGCTATGATACACGATCTTTCATACTAACCTGTTTTGTTAGATAGTATGTAGAATAAGCTGGAGGGAAGCAATATGTTTCTACCTTTCATTTAAATGAATTATGTTGCAGACAATTAACGTCACGGATAGTCTCGAAGGGGCCTGTAACAAGGAAGCGTTTACAGTTGGTTAAAAAAACATTAACAGCACAAGTGCATTAAGGTCGAACATATCTAGATTGGGGAGGTAAAAGATAAGTCTTCCTCTTTTCGATAAGTCTTCTTTAGCAAAAACAGACTTACTGAACGTTTACCAACAGAATAAATATCATAGAATATATCGGTTAACATCGACGTTAAGATGAGTATAAAATGAAGAAAACATCAAAAACACGCCTTATCATCATACGTGCAATAAAATTTACTCTTGTTTTACCATGTTTGTTTAAATTATTTTGCTATGTTTACTTTATTACCAAAACAATAAAAATGTTGTCTTTTTAGACTGTGTGAATGTAATGTACGCTCCAACATGATTGTTATAAACACTGTCTGTCCATACAGAGATGTTATTGTTAACGTTGACCACATGCGTATTAAAGCTTTGAAAAGATCATCATCAAAAATGCTGGAAGTAATAAAATGATGGAACTACAAAAATGACGAAAGTACTAAAACGACTTGTTCGACTTTGAGCCCTAATACCCAAGTGTTCACAACGACCAAACGAAGCCGTTCTTTTCACAGCAGACCGAACCTGCTGATCACAGCTCTCCTCTCTTCAATAACCACGCTGTTATTGGCAATTGGCATTAACCAGTCTTTAATAGGATTAAATGAAATCATAGAAACGCGTTATTACTTCGACAGAAGACCCGGGATTACAATCGCACTAAAACACGTTACATCATAAGACAGGCAGCCTGAATTCATTGCAAGAGACTAAAACAGTTCCATTGATGGTAGATGGAAAACGTTGTAACGCTTTTGATTCTGTCAGTCTTTAGAAAACAAAATCTTTTGATGGACATTATGTTCATATATTTACAAGTTACGAATACTTAATCCATTTCGCTTTGTTTCAAAAAGCTGTGTTTTCATTTAACTACTGGTATGTGAGAAATCGTTCGTTCAGGCAAATCGCTATAAAAGCTCTGTAAATCGACTAAAGCACCCTCGTCGACCAGTCGGCCCTTTTAACGTCTAAGTTCTGTCGCTACTTTTAAAGTTGACTGACATGTAAATACCTCTTGTGCTTTCCAAATTTTTCATACTTATAGTACATTGTCATATTTTCGTATTGATAATATTTTCCACTCTAATTCTATTCAACAATCTACACTATGTGAAAGTTATTCTTCTTACTACAACTAACCATCTTATAGATATGTATATGTATATATATATATATATATATATATATATATATATATATGTATATATATATATATCAATGGTTAAGTGTGTGACTTGATATAGCCTCGGACCTCAGCAATTAAGGACGGCAGCAGACGAGTAGCACCAATTATGGCCATAATTATACATCACAAAATGGGTCTGTAAGTGTTCTATATGGTTCTGAGGACGCCTCGCATTTCCAGTAAATTACACACTCTTGGGCGATGTATGATAGCTGTGATAAGTACACTTCCTTAGATACCATACACTGAAATAGAGGGGTTGATACAAGCCACGAGATATCCGAGAAAATATGTTCTGGTTGATATCAAATGTTTTATTTTGTTCTTTTAACATGACTTGTTTGTGCTGCTATCTCAACAAGGCGAAGTCAACCTGACATTGTGAAGAAGGCCTGCTAAGTGTGAGTAGAACCACTGACGAACCATTCGACTACGGGCGCCTGAGAGTAGAACCACTGACGAACCATTCGACTACGGGCGCCTGAGAGTAGAACCACTGACGAACCATTCGACTACGGGCGCCTGAGAGTAGAACCACTGACGAACCATTCGACTACGGGCGCTGTGAGTAGAACCACTGACGAACCATTCGACTACGGGCGCCTTTTACCAAATAAAATATAGATTAGCATGTTCTTAAAAATAAAACGAAAAATAAATGTTTGTGTATTGTTAGAATGCCATGTCCGGAATTCTTAAACTGCTTATTTTAATTCATGACAAACAATTTAATCCTCAATCATATCTTTGCTAAACGGCTTTGAATGTGGCACCACTCCCCTAAAAACAGCATTTCCCCATTCTAAGAGCATGTAATCAAAGTATAAAGACGAGGATTATTGAGGACGCGGAAACTCTCCGCGGGCTGGCAGCGTCGCTCCATGTTGTTTAATCATGTGTTTGATTTATGCACCTTTTGTTTTCTGATTTAACAAAACCATTGTACATAGTGGTTTCCGAGTCTCGAGAGAGAAGCAAATGCCATGCTTTTTGCAGTTAAAATACGGGACGTTTTCCGACATTTTGAGTGCTCACTTCTAGACATTCCATACTGGTGTGTAAAAGCCCATGGGTAAATCGAACTTTAATGTTGGTTCTACAATGTGAATAAATTCACCTTTCACTTTGTGTTGTAAGGTGCAACGATCCCATTAGCAACTCATTGTGTTAACAATTTAAATATAACAATACAACTTTGGATTTGAGTCAAATCTATACTTATAAAGCTTGTCAATATGGGGAGATTGGATACTTAAGCTTCAAGTTTCACAGTAATTCTTTAAGTATGTTAAAATCGGCTTTATCTGAGCAAGCCAAAGTACAAGTACCACCAATTCGAATTTACTAATGCAATAAATACAGAATGTTTATGTTATATTCAGCGGCATGTATTGATGTCAGGAAAATAAAAGTCCAGCGACTGAAGGCACGTATCAGTTTTCTTACAGAGACAATCATCCATTTACGAACTGTGTCCATTAATTTCTGTAGATGTGCGAGGCTCACCACTATGACAATCAGTGGTCACCAGAGGCCTATAAACTCGGCATGTTGTGATAACCAGATCATCAGCAAGAATTCAACATGACTGCCGGAATGTTTAATATCATTTGATGGACAAAAGGGCGCATGGTGGTCCCATCGGAGACTTCAACCATTCATCATGAAATAGTTCATGAGTCATTGTTCAGTATGTCACTGATCTAGCGATCAAACTTTGTTGTACAGTTGGCTCGTTAAAGTCAGTTTTATAGTTAATAACAGACAAGAATTACCAGCTATATCAAAACTGGGCAGAAAGAAACAGGTTACAAAGATACCGGAAGAAACATATTAAAGTTTATTAGACCATGTTAAAAGGGTTCTCACCTAAATTATAAGTGTTTATAGAGATTCTTTGATGCAGAGAACGTGCACCAGTTGTGATCCTTACAGAAAGCGAGGGTCCCTGCTTTAAGAGGAGCTTGTGGTTGTCTGGCTGATTTCCGAAATCCATTTGGATTACGACTTCTACTAGATATCAACTACTGATTCCCATATCTGCTGAAACCAATTCTGTTTTCATTTAGACAGACAGTAATAAAGCTGTGAAATGAACCAGTGGATAAGACAAATGACGAACTGGAAATGAAAAGACTCTGTCTTTTTTAACAATGCCACAAGGTCATTTAAGCATAATTTTGTTTTTCTGACTTTTAAAGATTCTTGACATCACGACACCACACTCCCCTCCTCTTCCACTCCCCCGAGAATATAAATGAGCAATTTAACGAAAGAGAAGCTGTTTTCTAGACTGGAGTCAGAATCTATGTAAGTGAAAGCAATCATTCGTGATGATCGGAATATTCCTCAAGACACCGACAAGATTTCAAACTCAAATTAAACTTCCAAGAAAGTCACATGTGTCTGAGTCCCCAAAACTGTTGATACCGCCCCCACCCACCGTGGTCTTGGACTGTTTTTATTAGAACTGCCTTCTTCTGGCTAGATAACAATTGATTTTCTTTAAAAAGAAACAATTATAAAGTACGTGTAATTAAAAGTAATAAAAATATTTACAAATAGTGGAAGAAGTGAAATTCTTTATTAAGTTTCGTTCACTGTAATATTTTAAAGATAAATAGAGATTGACCCTTCCTAAGTCTGCCCTCAAATGGTTCGAGTGTCATCCATGATAATAGCAGGAGGAAAGCCAGTTTTGCATTGACCCCTTGTAAAAAAAAGGTTAAACCAACCCTTCACCCACGGACAATAAAGTCCATCTGCCATTCCGACACGAGGCATGAGCCTGGCTTTAAAACATGCATGCAGAGCCACAAAAATGGCTGAATGTTGCCACAGGACATCATCTATTAGCCAGGCAATGGCGCGCAATCAGTGTCAGGGAAACACATCTGAGGGAGGCTGATGGTCGGTATTTAGCAATTAAGTACTCAAATTTGATTTGCTGTGCCAAACCCTGACTAATCAATGGGATATTGTTTATCGCCTTGCATTAATACTGTCCTCTTTGTAACGGTGTAAATCACCGGTTTAACCAGATGGTCACCCCGCCTTGACAGTTCTGGGCAAACACCGAGATCTGTGATGAAGCCAACATGGCGATTCTAAATCCATGAAAGTAGAAGTGATAGTACTTGTATCGATATATTGGACTGGTATGTTATGTATTTTCAGCATTCCGAATGTGAGATATTTAAGATGTGACAGGCCCAAAAGCAAGATATTTTAGAGTTGATGTAATTAGTATGGGAACCATTACCAGGGATGATGACTTGGAGTTCTCACTTTCACATGGACACACTGTATTGTCTTCATTGATCTGTATATCTAGTTCTTTACTTTAACTTATTCCTGTTACTTCATGGAGTCAAACCTCTACTTTATCACTAAATGACATCTATATGCAGATTGTGCCATTATTAATACATTTGTATTTAGCTTTTGTAAAGAAACGGTAGTATCAATTGAAAACATGCTTACTGTATATATAATACATGTTTGTTGAAAATAAGGGAACACTTATAAATTGAGCCGCAATTGTTAAAGAATAACCACTAACTGACATGTCCAATGAGGAATGTTTTCACATGGGAAATGTAGAGTTACGCAACATCACACAAAAATGTCTTTTATATTGTGAGCAAAAGAAAAGCAATTATCTTTAAATAATTGATCAAAATGATGCAAGTAACCCATATAATAATATGATGCATGTAACCCATATAATAATATGATGCATGTAACCCATATAATAATACGATGCATGTAATCCATATAATAATATGATGCATGTAATCCATATAATAATATAATGCATGTAACCCATATAATAATACGATGCATGTGACCCATATAATAATATGATGCATGTAACCCATATAATAATATGATGCATGTAACCCATATAATAATATGATGCATGTTACCCATATAATAATATGATGCATGTAACCCATATAATAATATGATGCATGTAACCCATATAATAATATGATGCATGTAACCCATAATAATATGATGCATGTAACCCATATAATAATATGATGCATGTTACCCATATAATAATATGATGCATGTAACCCATATAATAATATGATGCATGTAACCCATATAATAATATGATGCATGTAACCCATATAATAATATGTTGCATGTAACCCATATAATTATATGATGCATGTAACCCATATAATAATGTGATGCATGTAATCCATGTAATAATATGATGCATGTAACCCATATAATAATGTGATGCATGTAATCCATATAATAATGTGATGCATGTAACCTATATAATAATATGATGCATGTAACCCATATAATAATATGATGCATGTAATCCATATAATAATATGATGCATGTAACCCATATAATATGATGCATGTAACCCATATAATAATATGATGCATGTAATCCATATAATAATATGATGCATGTAATCCATATAATAATATGATGCATGTAACCTATATAATAATGTGATGCATGTAATCCATAAAATAATATGATGCATATAATCCATAAAATAATATAATACATGTAACCCATATAATATGATGCAATGAACCAACATAAAATGGCTTTGTGTTTTCATGAGCATATTATATCGTTTAGCAATGAATTATTTTATTTCGCAAAGTGTTTTTTTTATCAGACACCATTTAATTTCCCAAACGTCCATCGCCACAAACGAAACAAAAACCATTTTGCAGAACAGCAAACAATCCTATAAATAGAAAGCATACTGAAACAGATCAGGGATCACTCAAACCTTATGAAAAATTTGAAACAAATTCCACATGCCATTTCATTCTAAAACTTAACGGCATTCGTTTAAAACAGGTTTTGTTGCATGCTGTAATTGATGGCAAACTAAATACAATGTATTGGGATAGAAACGGTTACAATTGGCCCGGCTTCTTTCATCCTAGTCTCGACACCGTCTGCAGGATGGCATGCTGTTGTGGAAGAAATATGTCTCCGTTTTCGAGCAATTTTCTCCGACAAGTAAAAGAATGCATCAAACAAATGGTAATATTGTATTTAGAGATGAGATATGGCTAAAGCATTGACCCACAGGAGTGTCTGATTGGATCTGGCAAAATCTAAAATAAATCAATGTTATTAATTTCTCAAAGAATAGTGGTGGTTTAAGAAGAATGGACTGGAGACTGTTGGCATTATTCAACGTGTATCTTAATCCAAAATATTAACAAAGCACATTTAATGATTGTGTTTCATGTATTGTCACTATATATCATTACCAAAACGCATTTATGCGAAGGAGAATAATGGAACAAGGTTTAATAACGAAAGATTTGAAAGCACAATTTTGTATTGGAAAAAGCAGTAATGCTCCACTCGTTCATGCAAGAACTCCCGGGGTATCACTAACTTGCCTCAAACCAAACAAGTACTTACTTTTTGCAATCGTTGGAATGAAATTCGCTGGAAAAATAATCGATATGTAATAGTCTTCATCAAAGATAGAAAGAAATTACCTTAGGACAACAGTAAAGCAATGTAAAAAACAGAAAAAGGGGAATATAAAGATTAAGACTGAAAAGAAGATAATCTAAGAAACTCCTTGGTCGCTTGATAAATATACTTTCGAAAACAGCATAAACAATGACTACAATTTGATTAATGGTATTTAGGTTTTTTAGTTTGTAGCTTTTAGTGTTGTTGATGTTGTTGTTGTTGTTTCCTTATTTATTTATTTATTTATTTATTTATTTATTTATTTATTTATTTATTTATTTATTTATTTATTTATTTTTATTTATTTATTTATTTATTTATTTATTTATATTTTGGCTGTTGATTAAATTGTAAAAAGGCTTCTAAATTGAACCTTAGATTTATTGTTGTTTTCGTTTACATAAGATATCTATAAATCTAAAAATGTAACTCTGTTTTGGCCAAGACTACATATAACCTCAACAATAAATTGGCAAACATCCTTATAATGCTCCTGTTACACATCGGTACCTTAAGACAAGGTACATGTACATGTTGTATTTAGAAGACTTGTCAAGTATATGTCTGTCTGATCCGCAGCGGTGGTAACATTTGGGTTGCGTGCAGACTAAATCCTTGGTTAGAAAATTATCACATTTGACTGCAAGACGCCGCTGAAAATATGTCTAATGACTAGAACTGGACAGGAGATATAAGTTTATCAAAATTAACAAGACGTTGTCGAATCACACATTCATGAGGCAATGGGAGTAAGTGAGAGATGTATTTCAACTTATTGTTACACAGCTTTACTCCTGGCACACAACCTTTCTGGTATTATCTCTTGAAATCCTGATAATTGTTATCTTCCTTACAATATACAATCCATGTTTCCTGGCAGAAGAATTACCATATTACAGCCAAACAGGTCCGACGGTCAATATCCACAAATCAAAGAAAAACCACTTTCACTTTAAATGACAACACTGATAAAAACACTTTACCACAAGTTTTCAGTTTCTAATAAACTTGAGATATTCGTCTTTTTAAGAGCTTTGCAAACACTGTCTTTTTAAATTCAGCAGCGAAACAATATCCCTAAAGTAAGCATCGTATTCTTCTTAATTAATGGAGCAGATGAATAACGCTAATTGTTAATTATAAATACGGGACTAGTACTTGAGTATGAGGAGAGTAGTATGGTTGTAGCATGGTATAATGACATGGAATTAAATGTAGATTGAATACGGATTAAAGAAAAATGCAAATTAGCACACTGATGTACAGCGTTGTAATACATGTAAGGTAGAAGTGTCCTTTACAAACAAGGAGGCAATTAATATAAATACTCATTTTCACACGATACACGACGATACGCCGTAAAAGCTAACCTGTGCATACAACACAAGTAGCAAGGCCTAGTTGACAATAATGAACACAAATATGTCTGAGACGAGATAGTTTATCACGATGTGTACAGAAGATCTAGTGAACCATAATAAACAAAATGTATATTTACAAACTATTACTTAGCACTGGAATAGTGTGCTTCTTGTCAAATCCACACATCTTGTCACTATCAGTATAACTTGCGATGAGCATTTATTGCTCACAATACATCCTAGCTTGTGTAACGTTCCATTTGTAAGTTCCTTAACAGCACATAATATAATATTATTATCGTATCCGACTGGAAAATAACCTATATTTTATAATCAAGGACTTCAGGACTGATTGGGCCACAGAGAAAGCCTGCGGAAAGTGTCATTTACTTCGGTAAAAGGACATTAGTTCGTCCATCAATGGCTGCTTAAGGGAGATATATGGAGCAACAAACTGACGATATTTGTCAACAAAAGGTAGGAGTATGAGATTAGACGGCCATAAAATGTCACAATAACCCGCCGACTGGGTTAATTAATAGGAGTTAGTATGATATTGTATTTATTAAAACAATACATCACTTACAAATAATACTGCGTGTTTAAGCATCAGTAATTATTAATTATATTCACACTTATCATAGGTGTTGTTACTTATTCTTATAGGAACAACAAGACTACTTGGATAAATTGTACAAACACCATCATCACGTGTGTAGTCTGTAAACCTGAAGTGTATTGTCTACAAAACGTCGGCAGACAGTTACACCGGCGGTTACTCCAACAGAACAGTCGAATACTATCAGACGTAATACAGAAACAGTAAACTGGTAAGAAAAATAATTTAGTTAAAAGTGTTTCTGCTTATACTACAATACGAACTGCATGGGCTTTCTGTGAAACCCTAGTAGAGAGCATCAGTCACACACTCTTGTATGCCTGGGCTTGCCTCTCGGAGGAGGTAGGCAATGTACACACTCTGTATGCCTGGACTTGCCTCTCGGAGGAGGTAGGCAATGTACACACTCTGTATGTCTGGACTTGCCTCTCGGAGAAGGTAGGCAATGTACACACTCTGTATGCCTGGACTTGCCTCCCGGGAGAGGAAGGCAATGTACACACTCTGTATGCCAGGACTTGCCTCTCGGAGGAGGTAGGCAATGTACACACTCTGTATGCCGGGACTTGCCTCTCGAAGGAGGTAGGAAATGTGTGTTTTAGTAAGGAAATCTGCTATTGTCACCAGCGATACAGCTAACAAACCATCAAATGTGCGATGTACTTCCGTCGTCCAATAGGTTCTTTATCTGTCACGACGTTGACTTGAATTTCTAATCAATTATTCAGTGGGTCCCATCAAGCAGAAAGGGTCGTATTAACTCTTAACCTGCAAGTACTACTTGATTGTAATGTAGATCCATGTCAGTCAGATGCTGCTGGGAACTGGCTGATCTGAACCGTCACTATTTGCTGCATCTGTATCGGTACTATGATACCCATGCATTAAATGATTAATATTGGCAGCCTATAAGGAAACATGGATTTGTGTTCTCAATATCAGATGAATCAGGCTCAGGGATAAAAGGTTCAGTCACTAAACCATTGACAGCCCAGTAGAGACCCACCGTGTGTGACATATGGCGGACTGGCCGAGACGGATGCCTGAAACACTTGCTTTTAGCGTGCATGTGTTCTGTCTGAACACGATATCTCGTGCCATTAATCCTTAAAATAATCGTTCTGTTTAATGAGAAAAATAAAAGCAGTTTTAATTAATATTTTCATTACGGAGCATGAGCGGCGTTAAGTTTCATATTAAAGCTGACACATTCCAACTTGCTATTAACTTAAAGTATATTTTTATTTAATATAAACACATAACTACATAAATTAAAACGTTTACTTATTTAAAGAAACGTCGCCTTTAATTTGAGTCAGTTTTTTAACATTCTGATGAACCAACAACATGTATTTTCATTACATATAACGTCCAGTTATTAAATCTTAGAAAAGCCTTCTGTCGACCAATAACAATAAGCAGTATGGCAAATCTGTCAACTTATTCTCGAAAGTTTCAGCTCATAAAGTACTGAATAAGTTGGTACACGAATAGTGCCGAACTGAGACTCGAGACGCAAATAGGTAAACCGATGGTCACTAGAGATGACGGGCTATGCTCAACCCTAGGGAGAGATATACTAATGGTTGTAATCTTATTCGTTGGATGGTGACCTCTAAAATCCATTCTATCAACAACTTAAGAAAAGAGCATTTGTTTGTGTTTTGCACATACATTTTGGTGAATGTAAAATTAATTGAAAAACTCGATTACAAAATGCAGACAACTTAAGTTAATATCCTTTGTTTGTTTTTAACATACAACTGGGTGAATGTAAAATTAATTGAAACACCCTATAACAAAATGAGGACAACCTGTAGGATAATCTACACTCCTTCGCCATAAGCCCTTGCACATTACCTGTTAACATGGAGTGGTTCCATGACATTCCGGCTAGGTGCTTAAGTTATTAATATCATGCAACAGTTCCATTTATCCAGCAGTTTCAGCGCAGTGCCTTATTGCGGTCCCTGCCGACCGAAGACTGACACGTGTCACGTGATTACCATGTCAGACACGCGACAGAGGCCACGTGAATTGCCGTCTACCTTTATCCACTTAGTCACCTCTTGTTATTTGTCCAAAATTAAAATCGTTAACAATATTGTTCATTAATTTGTAGAAAGTGGAACCAAAGCAGTGCTTAACAGGCCACCAGTGCTTTGTTGTTCCACAGCAGCGTATGCCGATGCCGAGGTACACAAGTAGTTAAATAAATTGCATACTTGTTAAAAAATCAATTAAGATTCATTTTTAAATAGCAAAGTAAATAGAAATGCATTTGTAAATTGAATGACAGCCGACATGACATCACGTGATCGAATGACGTTTGGCCATCATTATGGAAAGTTTACATCACAGCTAGTTCTGCCTCGGATATTCTGCATGGTGCACACGTGCACACTTCAGGGATAAGAAACATCAGATAACTGCCATGCTCTGTTTCAGTCAGTCGAAAAAGATGCCATTTTAACAACTGAATTTCAAAGATTGTCATTGCATGCGTAATGTTGAACGAAAATCAGACATAATACTATGACATTATTGAACATACATCTTGTTTTAGTGACATCCATGAACATATTAGGCCATCAGATATAGCGCAGGTTGTTTTATAGACAAATCAATAGCCTTCATTATATACTTTAATGGGACAGAATTCCGATGAAATGCATCTATTATTATTTACTTATACTGATCAACTGGTGATTTAAATTCCGTAAACGTAATTCATAAAACCCTGCATGTGCCAGCATAGTGTCAACATTAAAAGACCATGTCCATTAAATAATGCAACATTAAACGATCGCATTATGCATCGGAGATTCAATTTAAGGAGTATCCAAGGTTCGGTTTCTATAGAACCTACCTATAGAGAGTGTCTTTATCGTCACCGCGAATGTGCGCGCGGCGTCTATATGTAATCGTTCCTGGAACAGTCCTTGGGATGGCACCATGGTGTTGTATAAACAAGTTATGTGCTGCGCTTTCATACATAGAATTTCGGTTATTGTTCAAAATATCATAATTAATCAGATTGTTGTAGTTCAGAAGGTTGCTACATCGCTACATGTTACTTGAAATTACCAATGTCCCATATGTGTATGTATGATTTGTTTAATTTAAATTTCATTTGTAACTACGATGAACAATGTAGAGGTCAAATGCCATGCTGTATTATATTGTCTGTATTAGGGCCTTTTCCCATGCATCCAAAGACAATACGTTACTGCATATCTGCATAGAATTCTAATATATGAACAGCTGGTGGCCTTGTAAAGTTTTTATTAACAAGAAGGTTTTACTATTCTGGAAGCAGATTTTACTGCTATTGGTACATGTAGGCTTAAACGTTTCATTGTTGAACAATATTCGGCGACGACATTTGATGCTTTGAATCAAGGCTTTCTTGTAGTAATATACGCATTCTTATTCTTCAACCAGAGTAGACTGCAATTAAGAAACCAGTTAAGAAAATCCAAACAATTTATAATTAGCTTAAAATATCTTTCTAAAACTTGTATATTTATGTTTTTGTATCTCAAAAAAAAAAAATGCGTCAAAATAGAATAGGAAATTATAGACGTTTTACTGGATATTTCATGACTAAACACACTATCTTTCCATTTAAGTTGTTTTAGTTTTGTTTTTGCAAACGTTTATCCTACAAGAAAGACACTTCCATGGTGTGTGGGTACGCCACCCGTGATGTGTTTATTTTATATTTGTTTTAGGCAGGTCTGTTTTCATCATGGACAGCATGACACAAGTTTCAGTTCTAAAGTGAGAAGCAAATCTGGCTATCAATAATACAACGACCAGCGCCGTGCATGGAACTTGTCTATAGTTGTACGACTACCAGTGGCAGCTGACAACAAAGAAGAATCGTCTTCATAAATCTTTTAACCATCCCAGCGTCTTTCCTAGATAAACAATGGGCTGTAATTTTCACAAGTAACATCTCTTTGCGATAGAAGACGTCTATCTTGTCTTATTATAGCAAGAGGTAATGTGTTATTATTTCAATTATCTACTTTATCAAACAATTTGTGTCAAGCGTGTTAATATACAATGTAATGTTTCTCCAAGCTTATTATCTCTCTATATTTTCAATTGTCCATTGGATATGGATATATGTATACAATAGTAGTTATAAAATAATATTAAATTCAAAAGTAAGCTACGGCTGCACTGAAAACCACGAACTATTGTCACTTTTAATTCATGAGACACATTTGCCTCAGTAAATGTGTCTAATAGTCTTGAATAAATCTTGAGACAATCATTCAATTGATGGAAGTATCCTCCAGTGCCCGTTCTAACATCCACCGTCATACTCCAGTGCCCGATACTACATCCGTCCATTTAAGCGTCATTAACTTTTTGCAATGATCACTCCTCCACTCTGGAGTGACGTGAAATCAACCGACAACATTTAATTTACGCAACAGAAATCATCCGGTCTCTTTTCTCTTTGATATTATACCCGTTTTGGGGACACCAATGCCCTGCCATTCTTCTAACAAATATCGAAATGCACCCTGGTGTTCCTTTATTTAATTAATCAATACCCTTTTAGTTTTAAAATATAAAAAACACCCATCACAGTATTCATTCAACTGGAATCAATCTAATACTAAAGTAGGAATGCCATGAATCATGAATGAGTAATTTGTATTTTATAATGACCTGTGAGTCACCTGGCTATAAAAAACAGTTGTAGTTTTCACCTCAATTAACATCTACTCGGCCGTTGACGTCATAAAGCTACATCGTTAAGGTACAGAAGAAATGACCATAAAGCCCTGGTCACACCGGCGGTTGATTGACGGTTGACATTGCGTTCATTCGTGAAGAGTCATGGTTAGTTAAAAATAGATTTCAATGTAATTGTAGTAGTAAGTTATATCTAAATAGAACATAAGACAGTGGCTCAAGTTACTGTGGAATGATAATCTAACGAAGGTTTGTCCCATGCTGTTGTTTTTGGTGTGTGTGTTTGTTTGTTGTTGTTGTTTTTGTTGTTGTTTTTATTACATATTTGTGAGCAGGAGAGAAAATTCTTTGTACATCTGTCTATACGTGTGAATGACAATATATAATTAACTCACTTAAAGTGATGATTCGATGTCTATAGTCCTGTCAATTTAAAGGTATTCCCAAACTGCATTACTGTGCCAAGTTTATTCACGAACTTTAATTTCACCAGCTTTAACAAATATTTTTGAAAGCAAATATTTTTGAAACATTTCTAATACTCATCCAATGTCAAAAGCTCCAGGGAAGAAACAAACGTGGAAAAAAACCCGGTTAATTAGTCAAGAAAACTTCCTTCGGTACATTATTCGAAGCAAAATAGATTTGAACGACACTGGTCGCGTGACACGGCTGATGAACCTTGGCGCTGTGTCGACGTTAGATTCTCGCTCCCTCTCACACGCTGTGGTCTATCATTACTTATTAAACCACGGTGTCCGAAATTGAATCAATTTGAGCAAGGAGCGATGGTCTATATTATAAACCATCGCAACTATATGCTGATTGAGCGAGAGTTGACCTTTTGGACGAAGCCAGGCCAAGAGCACGCTAATCAGCTCTATGTAGAGAGAGAGAGGTGCTTCAGTAGGCAGATTGGTATAAATGAACTAGAGACGCCAAAATAATGATTCCATCTTGACAAATGCCGCCTCGATTTCACGGGACACTGTCTGTTGTTGGTCATATAGTCATAATGAAGGACAGCCAGGGGAGCTTGGACGATATAAGACAGATACAGCCCTGCAGGGTAACGGATAATGACGGATTGAGATACCTCTTAACATCAATAAATAATCGTAGATGCATGGGTTGTATAAGAGCATACAGACATAATCAAATGCAGGCAATCATTCCGTAACGATTTTATCCGAGGGTGCCTACAAGTTTCTATAATCTGCTGAGTGGGCAAAATTTAATCAGTGCCACATCAACCTATTAAGTTTTATTTAGACAAGCAAAACAACCAGGACAGGCGAACAGTCTGCATATCTGCATTCTAAATGCATGTAAAGCACCCTGTTAGTTGACTGCGTTCATGAATTATTTTAAACTTAGATGATCCCAAAACGCCAACACGTCAAAGCAGAATGTCATTAAAACTTATGTTTCAAGGCGCGTAAGTGTACGGGTATTGCTATACTTGTTTTACTGCATACAAGTGCCTGTATTCATGTCCCCTCTCCATCTAACGATTTCCGTGGTTTGACAATATAACAGCTGACGATCACTTGAATATATTGAATTTATTTCCAATTTTTAATACGATACACTGGTTGGGACACTTAAATGATTGACACATTTGAGTTCGATTTAAAACTATTAGTCGTTCTTACGTTTACGCTTTAAAACCTTGTATTTCAGATGTAAATACGCATGTAAGCCTAATATATACAAGTGGATTCGAAACTAACGCTTTATTTTTATTGTTTTACAATTTACGCTGTGTCCTAGATTGATAATATGGACAAGCCTTTCGTTCATATGAACCAAACAGACGTAATTATATAATAACACTAACATGCATGTATGTCTTGTTTGTTTTTGTATCTGCGACAATATTTTCATGTTAGACAAAAAGGAAACAAAGATGCACTTTTTTAATAAATTGATTCATTACAGCGAATGCCAATTTAACATTTTATCTTATAAAAGTCAGGTTAGCATTTATTTTATTTTCCCAAACAAACCTGTTCGGGATAAGGCATTTTAGAACACCAGCGTATACCTATGCGTCGTTCAGACACTTGGCACGCCTATGTATGCCCGTAGTTACGTGTAGAAAATTCCAACAGCTGTTTCCCACTCGCATGAAGCAACATTCCGTGAGAGATGGTAAGAAATGGAGCATAGTTTAAATGAATATTCCTGCGCTAGGCAAAGTAGTTCGGGTTTTCGCGTGACGTGAACTACAGTGGGTATGAAGCGGAGGAGAGACTGGCACTCGCCGTAGGCCCATTTAACGCACGATTTGACTCCGTTTGTGTGTGCTCTTTATTTATTTATTTATAGACAGAGATCGTAAGAGTCGGTAATAGGCCACGCGTATAAATCAACCGCCGTAAGTAGAAAATCAGGTGCTCTAACAATCCCATTGCGTGATCTAACTTTAACAGCCGCTATCTTGAAAATGTTACATGTTTGGAAATCTTTTCCCTGCACATGTATTAGAAAACGTGTGTCCATTTCCTTTACGTTCTCAATTTCTAAGAAGAAAAACACAGACATCAGTTTAGCATAGATATTTATGATAGAGGTGATTGTGTTTCATTTATTTTCTTGGTTTCATAACCAATATACGAAATTCGTAGTTTAAACGACGCCAAAAACAATTTCAGTTTCATATATTTGACAAAGACATGAAAGATCATCACTATTTATCGTGTGAATCGGGTTCGAAAATAGATATTCCCATATGTACACACGTTATTACTATTAATTAGCTAGGAGATGCTTTAGAAACTGTGTTGGGGTTAACATATTTACTATTTACAGTTCAAATGATGTACAGTGCATAGAGAGTACATTGGCGTGTATATTCGATGCAGAATACTCCATTTTATTGATATTAACACGTTATTAATTATATAACGCTCTTATGCATCGTGATTAATTGAAAACTTCTTTGGTGGTCTAACGATGATCAGACTAACTCTAACTTTAAACCATCCAATACTCCAATGCATTTATGCAGCCAAGCGGATGCCGATAGATCGGCAATGATATGCAGACGTGGCGGACTGTTGCCGTTTGGTATCTTATGTCATTAATGCAAATTTGGAGAGGTAGGTAATGACTCTAGAGTGGCTATAATCACCACATCTTCATAATGTCTGGACTGTAACTATCGATGTGTCGGTGTTGGCTTCCCCACCGCTGTCCCTCGGTGGCAATCTCGCCAGACCATAAGGCTGCTCCCAGTACACGGGGCAACACAACCTTCTGCAAACGTTGCCTCAGACTCTGTGGAGACGCAGCCTTTTGTTAACCCTTAGACTGTTACCATTGTCGGAAACTCATACAAACTCTTAGTTATAGTTCACAAGCTCCATGATGAGATGGTCTCAGATCACAAGACGGCACATTTAAACAGTGTAAGTCCTGATCAGACAGCATCAAGTCTAGGCCTGATTAAGGAGACTAGGCGTTACTACATCCGTGTAATAAACACAAGTAGCAGCATCCATTTCGACAGACATTTTTTTTTATTGTTTATCACGTAGTTCTTAATAACCGAACGCATCATCAAATGTTTCTTGTCTATAATTGCGTTTAAACTAAATGAATACACATGAATATTTAACACAATGTGCACAACAAATCATCTTCGCAATTAAATTATGTGTGCAAACTTTCGTCAAAGACAAAGAACTGACATTAAATGGAATTATTTTTACACCAGTTGTCATGTTGCATGTTTTGTAAGGACATGTACTTTATGCCCTGCAACTGAAATGAATAAAAGGGGTGAATTTATTGGCCAAACCTTTAAACACCAGATTTTTAGATTTAGGATATTAACCAAACTTGTTTGTTTCAAGGCAGATGGCACTGTGGTTAGTTATGCCAGTAAGTGTAGGATACAATTCCTAAATGGCAAAATCCTTTCCGTTCATTTTCCAAGGCGCACTTTGTCCGAAGGGATTTTGTCCTCCCCGTATGTCCTGGTGCTTAGCTTAGTGTACAAGAAATGCCCTGGTTCATGTTACTGTCACTTCCTTCATTGCACGTGCACTTTAAATGGATTCATGAATCAAGCACGTGCACCTTATAGAGTTACATTAAACTTGTCACATGACTGAATAAAGGATTATTACGTCGAATATTTAATTTGATTAATAAAGCACCTGTCAAAAATCCAAAGTGTCAACTTTTCAACAGTTCTTCTCTACATTGTTAAATGCGTTTTAGAAGCGTGTCTTTCCCTCCCTATCATGTATGCTCATTAAAACAAATATTATCACCTACTGTCTAAGATTGCTTCGTCGAAGTACAATACCAAGCCAATCATTGGCTGCACATAAAGTTATATATTTCAGTCTGTTCTAAAACATATTCTTTGTGTGGAATTTGATTAAACTAGTACTGAAAACCTTGAATATTAACGAGGTTTTAACTTTTTTAACATACACGGCAGGTGCATACAGAGGATTCTGAGTCACAATGTTTGATGACGGACTGACGTTAACAAACCCACAGCTGTGTTTATATGAACACCGGGAGATAACATGGTGCTGATGAAGGGGGCTCCATTGTGATATCAGGCTTCCGAAGGTCCGAGCTGTCATCATGGTCACCTAAGCGCTTATGGACGATAATCACGTTCCCTCTCAGGCCGGGTCACAGCCTGATGAGTCCTTTCATTAATATTTATATTTCATTATCTGCAGGACGGTTGATGCTTCAGAGGTAATTACGATCCATGTTCCATGCACCGAACCAACAGTTCGCAATTACAGGAGCCGCGTGTCATCTGCCATGCTTGTCGTATTGGACAGTTCCAAATTAAGTCATTTTACCGTTGTCAACGAGATACAAATTACACGAAAGGCGAAATGATTCTTCGTAAAGCAAATGCATGCAGTTAAATTAAGAACACTGAAACTTTGCAAGAAAATAAAACCTGTGATCGCCCGCCAATAAAGCAGCAATCACAAATTTACCGGGCACATAAACATTTATTTCCATAACGTATATTATATTTACCATACAGCATGTATTACTATGCTAGACTTGATAACATGCATTGCATGTAACAAAGCCTAGTCATAGAAATTTATTCATAACCATTGTTGCCGAAAAAGTACAAAGAAATCTTTCCTATCATTGATAAAGTATCATTATGTGAAGAAATTAAGTTTCAAACATCGATGGATAAAGTTTAGCTGTATCTCCCAGTGAATTGTAACTTTAATCATGTCTCTAAGACCGACCTCTCCATGTGTTTGATTACCGTGACGTGACCTTGTCTTTTATTGTAGAAGAGTTACAAGACCTTCAATCACTGGTACCACGTAATTGACTTTACACCACACATTGGGGACTACTAGATGATGTTTGTGAATACAAACATTGAAATCTAGCCATGTTACCAATCAGGAACTTTCAGATAAAAAAAATCGATTCTTTTTTTTCGGGGAAGATTCGAAAAATGTCATGTATCTCAAACCCTAATCTATCAAAATAATCGGGATGTCGCTTTTTATTGTGGCAATATGGAATTAGACAGATCGCTTTTCCTTGTGGCAATATGGAATTAGACAGATCCGCCCAAGTTTAGTCGCTTTTCCTTGTGGCAATATGGAATTAGACAGATCCGGCCAAGTTTACAGAAAAAAGCCCACTGCAGATGAGGTAGCAACAAGGCAGGCAGCAATGTGTTATGTCTTATCTGTTTCATATCACAGTAAATGGTAGCGAAGAATGTTGTACAATATCCATATTTATACTTTAATGTTCTCTACCATTGTTTGTTTTGTTGTTATATGTTGTGGTCGTTGGCGTAGGCCGTTATAAACTGGTTGCGGGGACTAACGCCAATCAATTATTTAAAGTCTACATAGATACCTGTGTCTTTTATTCCTACGGTTGACATCGTTTACTGATTGGTCAGGGACGTATTGACACGGTGTCATGATTGTGTTAATCAAGTGTTTACGTCTGTCGTGCTGTCACGGGCATCTCTGCTTAGGTTTATACCTATTTCGAGTATACTTTGTAGAGAACAATTTCAGTAATGACAGTCGGGATCTCCCATTTCCCGACGGTATATGAGATCTCAAGACCCTGTTGATTACATAGTGTACAACGCACGTGACAGGTGTCGATTGACAACCAGTTCTCGCTGTCACATTATGTAATCATGCTGTCGTCTGGCCCGTTTATCGAACTTACATTGATATATCCGATCTTCTGGACGACCCTTATTATACTGCTTGTTGCACCTTGGTGACAGTCGCAGAGAACGTTTTTATCCCGGCTGGATTGAAGCATATGTCACAGAACCGGGCGGAGAAAATCCAAAAACAATATGGCGGACACTTTCTTCAACGTCAGTTGTCTAATTTTGTCAGCCAGATAGCTACCGTTCGGTTCGTCGTACTTACGACGAAGGTTGCCGGTCAACGTAGAAATCCGATCGTCATGTTGTCCACTTAATTTCTGAATATGTTGGAAAACGGGCCTTATTGCCATTTATTCAATATTTGAAATAAGTGCAGTTCTCATTCTTTTGCAGACTGAGTTATATCTCGTCTCAGTGTTTAAGTACTTGTACACTTATCTTACACATTTGTGCTGTTGTCTAATGCTAGTTTAATATAGACTGTCATATTTTCACATTTGTTATTTGGATATCCTGTACGAGTGCCAACGTTTTATGGATCACACCCCAATCATCCATTAGCTATCGCATTCACAGAGAAATAGGGCGACAAATGACAAGTTTGCCATATTTCTTAAAATTCAATTAAGATGGATTGACGATAATGTGCCGGGAATTAGGAAGCGGCTCTGTAATTTAAGCATCACACTCCGCCAGCTTTGCGTGACAAAACGTAACATCTGGCGTGTGAAATACAATAGGAAAATAGATATCCAAACAATGCCATTTGATATAGAACGAAGCAGAACGTGTCCATTTCATTAAAGCAATTACAGTAATAATATACTATGTAGTATTTGATGTGTTAATGTTGACATTTTATTTCAGATGCGAGAACATTCCGACATACCCAAGGGGCATCGCATATTTACATACAACTGAGTTAATGCGTTCGAACTGAGATGGCACATCCATAAAACAGAGCATATTCCTTTGAAGACTTTATTAAACTTTCACAGCCCTGTAGTCTGTGAGTGCAGAGAGACAAAGAAATCAGCTGCAAACAAATCGACTAAACGTTAACGTTTTGAAACAGGAAACACCCATTCCTTAAGGAACATCGTGATATAAGATTTCACTTTTGCACGGACAAATAGTGGATTGTGCATCAGAGAAATATCTCATTGGATTCAAAGTTGAAACAAGCATATATATGCTTTAAAAAGTCCATATAGGACGTGTCTTATGCGTATTGCATAGCCATGGTAAAAGTCATTGCACTTAATTATACGTTAAGGCAGTATTTATTTTTTCGGTCGTTTAAAAGTAAGTGTAGAACTGAGCTCAAATTTAGCTTCACGAGACCTGTTGTTATTTTGTTGTTGCATTTTCCTTTTGCATTCTCTTTCTACTATTTTAATGTGTGTACCTCACGACATTGTTGTTCTACTTCATAGCTAGATAGTGACTGTTAACATGCATCGAGATGTCTCGCCTCTCCCAAGATATATGCCAGATTTATGTCCACTACATTGTTATTGGTTGATGTACCTGGGTCGATTTTATGGCCAGTGCTTTACATCTTCAATCCACAACTTCAACAGAAATCATGCAACATAAACCTGCCGTTTAAGACTGAATTTTGCCAAACATGCCAACGATTGTATATTAGCCAACGGTATTCCGGGGGTAGTGTAGAAATGTGTGAATCGACAGAGAAATCGGTCCACAAGGCATACAGATATCAGAATATCAAAGCAATAATTAAACGATGTTTTGACAGATATAGGCTGAAAACCTTCAGGAAACATCACAGGTTCGTCCCAAGTGAACGATCGCTTACAGATGATTATATTTGTCGTTATTCCACGGTGCTAAATTATTAAGAGTAAAGCTGATATCCTACTGGGAATGGTCCAGTGTATCCTTTGTTTGGTGAGGATGTTTGTGTACTGTAGAAATGGCTGTAGCAGGTAGATTGTTGGCATATATGACCTTCGTTTCCTTTATTTGTCTGCGTTGCCTAAAAGGCTGTAGTCTAGTCTGTTCCCAGGCCATTCAAAGTAAACTGAAGCAAACGTCATAAAAAGATAACAACTTTTGCCACTCAAAAGGTGTCCACAATGACGGCTATCCCGATATTAAGATGTATTTTACCAGTGTTCGGTGTATGTTAAATAAAAAATTAAAACGAATTTCCTTTTTTTCTTTCACTAGACTGAGCCATGACTGAATATGAACTTGTAAATATGATAAATATCGACAACTGAAGTATTAGGTGGCAGGAAATGTTTGTTTGTTGTTTTTCAAAAATAATGTAATTATTATTAATGCTAACCATTACATCAATATACAGGGGGAGGGGGGTTCAGACGAGTTCAAATACATGTATAGACGCTAGACGAGTCAGTACAGTATAACTACGTCCCCACTTCTTAGAGTTATTACGAGGTATACTTTATACGCATACTTCTTGTTATGGTGCCTCCTTGTTATGGTGCCTCCTGTATTTTTGATAATCACAGCAAAAAACAATCAATAGCAAAAGGTTGTGAGTCCTGATCAGGTCTAACTAATACAGAGCAGGTAGAAATTAGAAGTGATCTGATAAATCAAGGCTTTATGACAGCTTACAACGAGGTGTAGAGCAACGCATTACAGAACCATGTGCCGCCTCGTAGTCGATTCGCCCTCAATCATTATCGGCCCGTAAATTACTCGTTATTGAATTAACTCTTCATTACGTGTACGGGAAAGTCGGTCATATAAAGACTGTAGACAGCAAACCTGAGAAAAAACGACTGGATATGTAGAGATTTCTTAAGTACTTATGAAAGGGACATGACAAATCCTAAAAAGGTCCTGTTCTGCAGTCTGGATAAACATGTTTTTGTTAAAGACATTTCTAATTGAAATAATACTTTGATTTTAAAATTTAATAAGCAAAATTTAACCACTTTGAAACTAGCCACGCTGTATCAAAAGCAGATAAGGCAAAAACAAACAAACATAAAAACAGACAGTTAAGATGAACGCCTAGCAAGCGTTCACACATGAAAACAAGCAACTCATTACAAATCACGTAATTCCAATGAAGTATCATTTCTTAACTTTCAATTTGTGAAATCTCAAATCAAAAATATTTCATTAAAGCAAATAGAGAAAGTTTAGCTCAATCTTGGTGAAACATCGCGGCATAATTGGTCATGGTCTTTGTCAAACATCATACCCGTACACACGCTGATATTTGTACTGATGTCGACCTAACTGTATGTCATCAATTTTGTTAAAAAGAATCCGACAGCCAGTGGTTCAGACAAACTCTGATGTGATGTGTTCATCAAATACCCTAATCACCTTTAAAAGACCAGATTGCTAAGTGCTTAACTTCATAAAAATACGTGAAACCAACGGCCTATTGAAGTTGTATAATTTTAAAGAAGTGCTCATACCGCCTGTATCGTCATCCCCATGTCCAATCTGGGACTACGTACAGTAAATATAAACAAGGTGACACCATATGACACTTACATTGTTCAATAAAATAAAAACACATACAAATCTCTGTATCATTTTAGCAACATTGAATCTACCGGCATTTTATAATTAAGACAACACTTTGTAATCAAATTTTAAGATGTTCCAAAGTTACACGTGCGGCGTTTCTTTCTTCACAGCAGACCGAATACTTCAGCAGTTGACCCTAGTTACCATTTGCGCTGCACATAGCACATTTTTCATGCAGAAATCCACCGGAACTGAGTGCCATGAAATATTTAATATTTGACTTCTTGCCCATCCATCAAACATGATTATGCTGGCCAGGAGAAATGATTCAAACGTTTTATGCGGAAGAACTAAGCGTCGCTAACCAGCTGTGAAGGCAACTTAAGTTAATTGAAAAGGAGGCTGTCTGTCTGGTACGTTATGGGGTAGGTTTTGGCATGTCCACTTACTCTATTTTCTGTAAAGGTACGAGTATGGTTGAGAATGACTGAAAATTAATTAAAGCGGATTCTGTTTTCAACAAACGTCCTCCTCGTGAATAAAGAAACAGTTCTCCTACTCGTAAACAATAGACCTAAAAGGACTACTGTCTATGGTCATACCTTATGAAGCTGAACAACAAATATTTATCGTACATTATATAATAAAACAACCGGGGGCACTTTAATACGTTCTGAGGTAAAGACATGAATCAATATAATGGCATCGTGTTTCCGAATTATCTTGTACACGGGTATTTGACATATCCTTATTCGGTGATCGTCGATACGGGAATGTACGGAGGCCCTGGGTTTGATCCTTGGCCGCGACATACCAAAATCGTTAAAATGCTAACGCTCAAGCAAATATAAGGGTAGGAGAAATTCTGACTGGGTGTGGTATAATGCCAGGTGTACAAGACATGCTATGCACAGTGAAGGCAGCACTATATCAGCTTCAAGTGGACACCATCTCCAAACAACTGAAATACTGTTGGTGGGACGATAAACCCAATAAACACATAAACAAACCTGGTTTGTTAATATTGGGGGTTTTACTTTAGTGGTCGTTGTCGCTATTGTAACAAATTCCCATTTGTTATTGTATATATAACCTGTCTGTTACATATGTGTAGCATTTCCTGTTAGCTTGTTGTTCTGTAGATGCCTGGTTAAGATATGTTGCTGGTGCTAGATCCATTAAAGTGCAAATTGTTTCTGTCATCATCTAGAGACAAGGTGGGCGGATTGAAATAAAATTGGGCATATGTGGGTACGGATGTACAGCTACTAAAACAATTACCATCTTGGCATATTTTTAATTGAATTAGTTCTTTAATCTTTAGTCCCTCTCGGTGAGAGGGGTGGGGTTGAGTAGTTGGGTAGGTTGAGGTAGCGGTGGCGGCGACGGAAGTGATGGTGGTGGTATTGGTGATGGTGATTGTGGGCGGTCGTGGTGATGGTAATGATGGTGATGGTGGCGGTGGTGGTGGTGGTGGTGGTGGTGGAAGTGGTGGTGAGATATGGGAAGAGAAGGAGCAGGAAATGTGGTCTTGCACCAGCAGGTGGTGAATTCTAGTTATCATTTGAGTAAATATCATCAAATGACATTTAATAAGTTGATAAGGAAGTTCGATCAATGCGACACTCGTGAGAACCCGTCAGCGTGCGGACGGTCGTTATGTTGTGGCAAATACAATACGGTCGTCAGTGTCGGACAGAGCGGCGTGTCCCGGGGTTTCGGAGCCGATAACTGCGGCTGATATAGAACGTAATGATGGGGACACAGCCGTTTCCCGGGTTACGCGGACCTTTGGGACCCGGATGTAATAATAAGATGTCGGTTGCCGGCATACCGCTTCTGTTCCTGGCCTGGTGTACTAATTACTCTCGCAATGACATTTGCTCTAAAAGGTTCGCTGGAAGGCAAATGTCACGGTGAAAGAAACCATTTAATCGCATTTACGACAAAGTTTTTTATGTTTAATCTCATTATTGTATAACTTTAGATACGAAGCGCTTGCTCGCTAAATGGTAGAGACCTACATTGTATATGCTTTTCCGAGGAGATCGTGCAAATTAAATACGCATGAAGACGCCAAAAACATTCCTAATGCGCTTTTGCACTGTGCTCTGTGAAAAATAAATGTTAATTATTTATACAATACCCGGGCGGGAGAAATGATTCTAGAAAGAATTACAGAAACAGATAAATTTACCCTGACTTATGGTCCTATTTATCAGGAACGCATCTTTCTGTGGTTCTTATAATGGGGCCCTGTGTCACTGTGTAACGTAATTATTATAAAGAGCACGTCCTAGGTGCTGTATCATCCATATTTATTCGTTGTTACAAAAATCCAACTGCACAAAATAATTGAGAGAAAATAGTCGGGTAGGGAAACTTTGAAATGAAACCCGACTGGAACATGATTTGCAGTGAACAAAGAAAGGGCGATTTTTTGAATATTAATTACTTAATTATGCAAATTAAGTGAACATGCGATGCTTTGTCAAGAAAGAACCCGTTACAGGGAGAGGTATGAAAAACAAGTAAAAGAGTTAATCAAGAAAAATTAAGTTACACTTTATTTTGACGTCTTACTTTAAAGGACTCATTTTAATGCACAGATACTGTTATACAACGATTTTAGTTCATGTTCAGTTTGGGGGCCTAACCCATCCTCGTCCGAGGTAAAGTTTCTTTTGTATTGCAGTGTAAATGCACTTTATATAGCCGTCATATATCTCTTTGTCGCACAAAAACGTCGTATTATATTAACAACAGTTAAATATTCCAGATAAAATTTAGTGCTTGTATAATTTAAAACAAAGGTAATATATATCTCGATACATGAACATATAACTTTTTTACAGCAACTTAATATAAATATTGGAAAACATTCAAATCTGCTGGTAGCTAATCCTAACTACACACAGCCGCTTTTCAAATACAGTAAATCAAGCAGGACTCTGGAGGTTTTCAATTAACGGTAACCGCTTTAAAGATGGTATTCGAAAGTTTGTACCATTGTTTCTCAAGATACTCAATAAATTATTCATGCCTTAAAAGATCACCAAACTGTCTTTTTTGAAAACTTCCATGTGAAAATTATATAATAACTATATAATAAGACTTTACTAGTCATTACAACGTATTTCTTATCCGAGCGACGCGCTCAAGAGTTTGAAGCAAACAAAAAAAAAACAACCACGTGGCCACTTAGTTTAATGTCACCATCATTCGAATAATCGTTCTGACGTCGATATTTATTTTAAGCAAAACTTTGCACAGTCCTTATGTAATGATCTGGGCAGAAAAAAAAAGCATTAAGGGCGATTTTTTCTCAATTAATATTGTCTAACAGTTGAACTAGGAATCCAAATCGTCATAACTCAAGGTTGAGTTTACATAGATATAAGGTCTACATTATAAAAACGTAAAATATTGATTAGTGTATATTGGATATAGGAATATTGTCGGATATCATTTTAAACTCTGAAGAAATTTACAATGAGAGTCAACCGTTGATAAATAGTAAATTTATTATTACTGTGTAGATCTTTTAGAAATAAATGTCATCTACTTTGAATAAAAAAAAAGACAGCAGCACAATTTGTCAATTACCTGAACCTGTCAACACTTAACCACAGTATGTTATAATGCAATAATTATTTTAACATTAAAATATACAGCTACCTTAATAGCGCGTTCCATAACTGCGTGGTAAAAATATTTTACTAGACCAAGTTTATGCTACCACAGCATGATAATAACCAACCCTGTCGTAAAAAATAGTCAACAAATAAATTATAAGTGCCTAAGGAAGATGGGTTCCCATCTGTATGCTACCTCGTCCTGCACAGAAGCGCCCCACTGCTATAAATACCATTCGTCATGTATGCTCTGATACCGTGACCTACAGGTCTACCTGCTGCACGTGGATACAATTATCTCGATACCAAACACACGTATTATAACAGAGATAAGGCTTGTACAAACATTGCAGAGACATATTAGCACTAATTGCTTCAAAGGCTCACTGGCTAACCCATTCTGATGATCCGAACCACGTGCTGGCAATTTAGAGATGCACGTGGCAGTGAAGTATATATCTTGTTCCAAAAACATGTACAGTCATATTTACGCTAAAAAAGGAATTGCGTAAAAGACATACGCCTGCCTTTGAAATGTAATTTTGGTACCCGAACAAAACATTCAAATCTCGCTGAGCGTGATATTTGACAACGTCCCATTCTTCAGGAAATCAAAGCTATAATGACACACGAAACAATTACTCTAGGAAAAAGTGCAACCTGGTTCTTTCAACCTACACTTCTATTGTACATACGGATTGCTCCAGATACACTTAGTTTTCTAACAAACCAATCCCCTCGGTAGATGGTGCATGCAGTCACGTGATGTCACGGTTTATCCCGGAACCTCAAGTCCTGTCAGTCACCAACAGTTGTTCTTGGAAGACACACCCATCAACGTTAGCGACTAACCAACGCGCTCTTTTCCTACCTTAACAAAACCACTTTCTCTGATTATTTGTTACAGACATTGTCTGGCTTATTTTAATACATAAATAATTTCATTTCACTGTAAAAATGGAACTTTCTGTTAAAACGTAATCCCATGAGATATTACAAACTTGGCTCAGTCTTTTGATGAAAGTACAACTGACTTTCAGAAAATAAACTTGCTCTGCCCTACAAAGAGTCTTTCATTTATTGGTTCTGTTTTTTTAAAGGGAATGGTCGTAATGTTTTAACAATAAATGAAGTTAAAACGTACAAAACAGCCCATTAGCTGTAAAAAGCTAGAACACATCGCTACCAATTCCTAATAAATGAACCATACTTTTCTAATTATTTTTAATTATCTTTTAGACCATGATATTAAACATCTGAAGACAAACTGAAATGAACATATACACAACATTAACATAAGCATAACTTTAAGACGAAGTAAATCGACAAGTTTCTATTGTATACTTTGTTACACATATCATACACAAGTGTAAGTCATGTTTGACAGTGAATAAAGGATAATTACTTTAACAGTGGAAATTGTTGAAGAAGTAGTCGAGTCCTTGTAAATCTACTTTCCACCAACTTCTCACGCCGAGTCCTTGTAAATCTACTTCCACCAACTTCTCACGTCGAGTCCTTGTAAATCTACTTTCCACCAACTTCTCACGCCGAGTCCTTGTAAATCTACTTTCCACCAACTTCTCACGCCGCACCTGTTCATTCAGTATTTCAATTCGGATTTCTTGGAACACAGCGCAATACTACCGTTGCCAAGTTTCGTTGTGGCAGAGCATATTTACACTAACTGACGTGAGTCAGCCTCAGATCTCGATCCTCCTTCTTAAGGAATCTGCTCACTTGAGAGTTGTATACTGCAGAAACAATATTCACTTTTACTAGAACAAGGTGCAGGGCCACAGGTGTGATTCATAGCGTGCCAAAAAACATAAAATGTTGTAATAATCAAATCATCTTAAAATATGTCAAAATATGTGGTTTATTTGTAGCTGCAAGGAACACTTACGGTTAAACATACACGTTTGACTTGATGGCTAGATCCTGTTATTTCAGGTTTCAAGCCATGCATACAAGCCACTGTTTGAAGTCTAATAAATACCGCTTAATGCGGCTAACAAGCTGTAGATGGGGATGATAACACGATAGGAAACAAGGGTTCACGCCCCTTTTATAGACTCCGGGGATAGATCATTACACGGTGCTCCCCACCAAATATAAAATAGTGGCTCCTAACTAAAACCTGTCTATGTCCACTTCCCTTGGGAGCTCCGAGAACTGAAAAATTGTAAGTAGATATATAGAGGAATATATCGTCTATGTGCTGTTTTTCCAGCTCTAATCCAGAGCGATCTCAACTTGAGAGTCGCTGAATCCGGATTAAGGTTTTATGTGGTAACTTTTCTTCTCCTATGCTCCAATGTTGACAGAAGATGTATAAATTTAGAAACACTTGTCAGTGATGTCTGTTGACGTGATTTTCAAGAATGCCACTGGGACATCGGTGGAACAAAATTGTTTTTAAAGTTTTAAGGAACAATAACGCCACAAATTGCAATGTCTACAAAATGACAGCAGAAAATAATTTCTGAGAGAACAGCCTGCTAAATTCATTGTCACGTCCACAGTTGTAATTTCTTTCAAAATAATAAAAGATCTACACTTGAGTACCCAGCTTACCTAGAAATACAAAAACGGCAAAATAGCACACTGAAACATGTATATGAATCGGAATGCCGCATACCTAAGTTGTTCTGGTGCAGTTTGAAAAAGATAAATGTGTAGATCAAAATTCTGCGTAATTGTAAGAACATAGGCTCATATTGAAATTTTGCGTAAATCCCATTATTGCCGGCGGTAAGCGAATAACTGAGACAACTGGATGCCGAGAACGACAGATTTGTTAAAGGTCTGTCAATGATAGGGAAATGCTCCAGTATATACACGCGGCAATGGCTTTTCAAGGCACTCTGTGTGTTTTATTTCACAGTCTGCTAGACATGAGTGCACCAGACAACAACAGATTTTCACAAAGCTTTCCGGGTAAAGAGGCCCCGAGGACTAAGATAAGAAAAGGACGGACTCTCCTCATCATAGAATTGTACATGAATATCAGATCTCAGCTTTTCAGCCACGCCCTATACAGACGCCCAATGTGAGGTTGTATTTTGCTTTGGGTCACACATGCAGAAACATTTCTCGGATGAGATTGTGCTTAAGCTCAAATACTACATTCTTAATATTTACTGGCGTAATTGTTATATATTAATACATAAACCTTTCCTATTTGATGGTAAAGGAAATGTAACATTGAAGTCCTCTGAGATTGAACAGTTTGACTTTGGAAAAGATATGTATGGGTGCGCATAAAACATGGCTTGCTTTTGTCATTGGGGTAACTATAAATCATTTTAAGGCTTTAGGATTGTAACATTAAAGTGGATTCAAGGGAGGGTGTCAGAAAGTACTGTAGCAACATTTAAACAAAGAGTCGAGACTGTGTAGTGTTTTCAATAACAGTTTTCTAAGCACATAAATATGTAAATACAACCATCAACATTTTAAATAAAACAAAAGTTCACCATATGCTATATTGTACCTGAACATGTATCTTAAAGTCATCAAAATGGCATTTTTATCTATCTCTTAAATGAGCACTTACATCTGGGGTAATCGGTCTGACTGTAATAACGAACGTGACTTTATTATTTCAAAACTTCAAAAATATACAATTTTACATAATTGTTTTGTTTTTTTTTACATTTTAACACTGTGTTTTTATGAAGTTTATAATATGTGTGTGTGTGTGTGTGTGTGTGTGTGTGTGTGTGTGTGTGTGTGTGTGTGTGTGTGTGTGTGTGTGTGTGTGTGTGTGTGTTGTAATGATCAAATTATCTTAAAATATTTCAATATATGTGGTTTATTTGTAACTGCAAGGAACACTTACGGTTAAACATACACGTTTGACTTGATATATATCTAAGAAAACCACAATGCAATCTGACTATTTTAATTTATTCTATATAGTACATTCTAAGTTATGGCGGGGAATTATTCTAAATTTCAGTTATAATTCAACTCATAAGTTAGGACTGTTTCGAAAGAACTCGCAATACGTTAATGATGATAATAAACACGTAATGCTATAAAATATTAAAATTTATTATAGGTGCTTAATTGTTATTCACACAGTTTATTTTCAACATATTTCGTTAGATTCTAGCATATCAATCAAGAAGATTTATTGCTAATGTAAGTCTACATTGCTAACGGCTGTGTGTAGAGATTAAGGTAGACATAAATGTGACTGTTTACAGCAGGTTGTGTAACTCTAGATTGCTAACAGCAAAACTGATCACACATATGCAGAAAGGGAAGCTCCGGATCATCAAGTTGTGTGCTGTCTGAGCGGGTTCTAAACTATCTGCCTATATGCCGCCTTCAATACGTACATTATACGCAAATAACTATAACTTAAACGGGTTAGGGCAAGAAAACGGCACCTGAAGGATGAACCAGGTAGAACTGTGGACCGGATGTGGTCTAAGATATCCATCTGGCCACATCTTGGTCTTATTGGAGCCCGGCCTTCCCTGGCACCACGGGTATGATCACCCTGATTGTAAACGCTTGTCGGAAACCCCACCGGGAAACGGCGCATTAATATAGTCAAGTGATAGAGGTGGTGAATATAATCATCGAGATAATTAAAATAGTTCAGCATCGATGAAGTGATGATGGGATAGGCGGTTGGAATAAAGGGTTGTGTTTTTAAAGCTGGTGTATATCGTTTGTGAACAACTATGTAGGGAGATGCCGGCGAAAATGCTGAGGTGATCGAAAAAACGAAATCTGGCATAACTCATAATCGCTACCTGTGATGATAACGCGTCCTTAATTCTAAGTTATTTGCTAACAACGCTGTGCATGCTGAATGATGGGTATTAAAGGAGATTAAGCGGCACCTAATAGAAACTGATCTGTATCTAAACAATTTTCCAAGTAGGGACGGCATTCTCGCTAAGAGTTAAATTTTATATATTTTGTCTGTCTGCAAAGGCATGTCTTAGTACATGATTACACTTCCGCAGAAAATGGAGTTTAATAGAGGTGTGCAAAATCATTTATTTAAGAACTTCTGAGCACTTCGTTTTTTGCAACGCTCTGCCAGATGGGTCTTTTGTCTTTAATTGATACAAATTGGAGCTGCATTTACAAAAATGTCATCGACGTAACCATCTATATGCTGCTATAGTGATCGGTTGAGGTGCAGAAGTAGATGTAGTTGTTGTAGTAGTTGTAGTAGTAGTAGTGGTAGTAGTAGTAGTGGTAGTAGTAGCAGTGGTGGTGGTGGTGGTGTTTGCTAGAAGTAGTAGTAGTAGTTGTTGTTGTAGTAGTAGTTATTGTTGTTATTGCAGTAGTAGTAGTATCTGTAGTAGTTGTTGTTGTAGAAATGGTAAAAGAAGTAGTAGTTTAATTGTAGTAGTAGTAGTAGAAGTAGTAGTAGTAGCAGTAGTAATAGAAGTAGTAGTAGTAGCAGTAGTAGTAGAAGTAGTAGTAGAAGCAGTAGTAGTAGAAGCATTTTTTGCTGTAGATAATTATGTTTGTTTGTTTTTGTTGTTGTTGCTGTTTATATGATGATTTGTTGTCGTGATTGTTGTTGCAGTAGTTGTTGTTGTTGTTGTCTTAGTTGTAGTAGTTGTTGTTGCTGTTGTTGTTTTTGCAGTTAAATTTGTTTTCGTCAAAGCTGTTGTTCTTACATTTGTCGGTGCTTGTAGTGAGATTGTCCTTAGTTTTGGTTTGATAGTGTTGTTGCTTTTTTGTCGTCGTTACTGTTACACTTTGCTGCGGCGGCATGTTTTTGTTAAATTATGTTTTGTTTAACTGTATAAAAATGATGAACAAAGTGGTGCGACTGTAGTGCAAGTCTGATTCCAGTTGTTTTATTACGCTTGGTACCTCCTTTTGTCTGCACTAATAAGTTACATTTCTAAAATAAAAATAATAAGTATGTTTGGGATATTGAACTATATTTTTTTTACTTTCTGGTTAAATGCCCAACTTTTAGGTCATATAACACAAAATTACAACGAATATCGATTTGCTTACATACCTATAGGCTATTATTGTATATAACACCCCGCGCATTATATAATCTCTCTATTATCTTCGCGCACTTCTATTATAGTCTGCTCATTCTAAATGGAAATACGATTACGGTCCAACAAGTGTCAGCGTTATTCAATTATTCTATGTGAAGAAGGGTCCGATATCCAATTATGCTATTATATTCTATATATCCCGTGTGTAAAATGTTTCTTTGTCTCCAGAATGCAGACATAATATAAGTTAAAAGTACTTATTATAAATTAAAAATAGTTATAAAAATGTATAAATATGACACATTTCTTCACAACAACAGTTCTCTCTCTCTCTCTCTCTCTCTCTCTCTCTCTCTCTCTCTCTCTCTCTTTCTTTCTTTCTCTCTCGCTGTCTCCCTCCCTCCCTCCCTCTCTCTGCATAAGTAACATGTGTTGAAAGTTGAGTAAGTACCGCACGTAACATACAGCATAAACAATGTTTAGCTTCCCCACTCTCTACCCCGCACTATCCTGGCACCCATTCAACATGCCGAGTATACTGAAGAAGTTGGAAAAGTTTTGTCCATGCATTATACGTATCAAAACACGACACTACGTTAACCTTACCTGCATCTATAGATTGTAAATCCAACAGTAAGCCATAGAAAACTACTTGGAGTACTTCAATAATCCAGAATCTTGCCATTTTTATTCCAAACACTTCTTTTCTTACAGAGGTCACATATTTCGTAAGGTCACCACCGATCTATCTATAGCAGCACCGGATCGGGTTTTGCCTATTTTTCGTCTGCTAAGAACTTGCTAGCTAGCAGAGGAGTAAATTGGCCCAGTACGCATGCGCGGAGCAACTAAGTGCTCGTGCAGGAACTAAATGCGGCCGATACAGGGTAGGCTGAATAGCTTGAGCAGTGATCCAACATTGCTGCGTGACTCGAGGAGACCAAGGAAGATGAGTGAATAAAACACAGCCCTCCTATTGCTCCCGTATGATCGAACTGCAAATAAAAAGAGAGAAATAGAAACTGCAAGGGGCAGAATAACTTGAAAAAATATTTAAAATTAACGGAAAAAAATAAGATTAAAGCACTCACAGTACTTTTTGGGCGGTGCTTTGTTTGACTATGTTGATGTTGATACGCGTGACTTTGAACAGCAGCCAATACCTTTAGGTTTGGTTCAAATAAACCTAGAATTGTATTATTGCTGTTTTACAGTGACGGTGACTGTGTAAAATGCTTTGTTTTATGTCGCTCGACAAATGTAAATGTCGTTACAAATACTGACAAAGAGTGGAGTTATATATGTGTGTGTATGAAGTTCTGACAAAGAGTGGAGTTATATATGTGTGTGTATGAAGTTCTGACAACGAGTTGAGTTATATATGTGTGTGTATGAAGTACTGACAACGAGTTGAGTTATATATGTGTGTGTATGAAGTACTGACAACGAGTTGAGTTATATATGTGTGTGTATGAAGTTCTGACAAAGAGTGGAGTTATATATGTGTGTGTATGAAGTTCTGACAACGAGTGGAGTTATATATGTGTGTGTATGAAGTTGATTGAGACTATAAAGGAAAATAACTTTTTTCATTTGCACATCTTTTGCAGTTGTCTCTTCTAATGATGTTTTCCTTCTTAAAGGTAGTGTAATTTTCATTTAACATAAACAGATCTACAACCTTTGTGTTGAATAAACAGCTCTGGTATGTCTTCCCTTAGTGATGTACATGAGTCCTTGATAAGGATTAAGAAGTGCACAAAATTTGCGGTTTCATTTTTTTTCTCAAATTAACTTTTAAAAAACCAATCTTTTTATCATAAATCCAACATCCAGAATAAAAGTGTAAAAATCTAAAACCTTGCATAAAAATGTACGAAACAAATTTATCATAAACTAGAACATGTATATCGATATTATGAAACAATACTTTTGTGAGCTTATATTATAACTTTCATTGAACAATTATTGTGTGAGGCCATCTTATAACTTTCATTGAACAATTATTGTGTGAGGCCATCTTATAACTTTCATTGAACAGTACTTGTGTAAGGCCGTCTTATTACTTTTATTGAACAATTATTGTGTAAAGCCATCTTATTAATTTTATTGAACAATACTCATGTAAAGCCATCTTATAAATTTTATTGAACAATACTCATATAAGGCCATCTTATAAATTTTATTGAACAATACTCATGTAAGGCCATCTTATAAATTTTATTGAACAATACTCATGTAAGGCTATCTTATAAATTTTATTGAACAGTACTTTTGTAAGGCCATCTTATAAATTTTATTGAACAATACTCATGTAAGGCTGTCTTATAACTCCTTATTGAACAATACTTATGTAAGGCTATCTTATAAATTGTATTGAACAATACTCATGTAAGGCCATCTTATAAATTTTATTAAACAATACTCATGTAAGGCCATCTTATAAATTTTATTGAACAATACTCATGTAAGGCCATCTTATAACTCCTTATTGAACAATACTTATGTAAGGCAATCTTATAAATTTTATTAAACAGTACTTGTGTAAGGCTGTCTCATAAATTTTATTGAACAATACTTATGTAAGGCTATCTTATAAATTTTATTGAACAATACTTGTGTAAGGCTATCTTATAACTTTTATTGAACAATACTTATGTAAGGCTATCTTATAAATTTTATTGAACAATACTCATGTAAGGCTATCTTATAACTTTAATTGAACAATACTTATGTAAGGCTATCTTATAAATTTTATTGAACAATACTCATGTAAGGCTGTCTTATAAATTTTATTGAACAATACTTATGTAAGGCTATCTTATAAATTTTATTGAACAATACTTATGTAAGGCTATCTTATAAATTTTATTGAACAATACTTATGTAAGGCTATCTTATAAATTTTATTGAACAATACTTATGTAAGGCTATCTTATAAATTTTATTGAACAATACTCATGTAAGTCTATCTTATAACTTTTATTGAACAATACTCATGTAAGGCTATCTTATAACTTTTATTGAACAATACTTATGTAAGGCTATCTTATAAATTTTATTGAACAATACTTATGTAAGGCTATCTTATAACTCCTTATTAAACAATACTCATGTAAGGCCATCTTATAAATTTTATTGAACAATACTCATGTAAGGCCATCTTATAACTCCTTATTGAACAATACTCATGTAAGGCTGTCTTATAAATTTTATTGAACAATACTTATGTAAGGATATCTTATAAATTTTATTGAACAATACTCATGTAAGGCTATCTTATAAATTTTATTGAACAATACTTATGTAAGGCTATCTTATAAATTTTATTGAACAATACTCATGTAAGGCTATCCTATAACTTTTATTAAACAATACTTTTGTAAGGCTATCTTATAATTTTTAAATAATATAAGTAACACAAACTGTGTACTGGACCATGAAAAGAATGCCTTTTACTGTTATATGGATGATTCCATTTAAGGTTATGTAGATTATAGTTTAAACATGAATTGACTGATGTTTTGTTTTATGGTGTTTTTTTTATCAAACATATGTTGGCCAAACAATCTCTGGGGGTGCGGAAGGTGGACACCTATCATCCATCGATACTCTTTTTTTTCAGACCGATAATGAAAATTGACCACCTCTCCCAGTTAAGTGATATATAAATATAATCATTTTAAAATATAAATTTAATTATTATAAAATATAAATATAATTATTATAAAATATAAATGTTATTTTAACAATGACTGTACACAAAATGTTGATTTGGCAGACAATGTTATATTTACACCCTATACACATACATTGCTTGCAGTAGAAATGTTGTGTACACATATTGCATTAGGCTTGTTCTTAGACCAAATTAAATGCCAATATAACACTTAGTTCAATGTTATATTACAAACAACATAAAGTGTGTTTTAAATGATTTTTCGTTAAAGGTTTGGTAGTTAACATTTGACATTTAAAAGGTAATATATGATAGAAAGTAATTATGAAACAGCGGTGGGAGAGATGTTTACTTTTCAAACATTCCCCTCCTAAATAGCTTTTCTTTAATTATTTAACACTGCAACATTTTTACAACGCATTATATCAGTATGTTGGTTTTGATTTTCTCAAAAAGCTATTATCTTGTTGTTTCCTGACCTTCCTATAAAAGTTACACTAAAGAAGAATATGGTATTCTGATTTCGATTGCGTTTCCGCTTCTCTCTTTGTCCGTTATCCTACTGTATTCATAATCTAAACCATACAAGCGCTTGTCTGTATTATCTGTCTTAATGTTCTTTAAGCAGTTTTCAAATTCAAATTGTTTTAGCAGTTTTCCAGTTAAGGTTCCGTTTCTATCGTTTGCCGCCGTTTCTGAACTTTAGTATGAAGGGGTTTATTTCCAGATCTCAGTACAGGTCATATATCTTAAACTAAATGGTTTAATACATGTTCTAAGAATATTTTAGAATAACCGTGTGGTTGGTTGTTATTTTTATTATTTTTTGCTCGGAAACTGCTCTGTATACGGGAGACTTTGTGTTGTTGTTGTTGTTATAGTTTTGCCCAAATTAGGAATCAGTATTTGCACTTCATAGAAAGAAGAAGTAAAACGCTTTGGAGCAATCATTTGAGCATTGAGTTGTACTTTGTAAAATATATGGATTTGTTTCAAAAGAAGCATAATATCTGCAAAAAGCAACATACATGTGTAAAGAATGTCAATATTATTTGCTGAGTATCAATTTGTGTGAGAATATATACACCATCGATATATATATACGATAAACAGAGATGAAGTGAGAGTTTCTGCTTAATTTACTCCTACTGATACATCCAAATTCTGTTCACTGGAATTTGATGCATGTTTTAACGTTTCCGGGGTTTTTTCTAATCATATTCACAAGCCATTGCTTACCAGCTTAACCTACGGAGCTTAATGATTGACAGTGCTAAATGCCTTTTTATTATCCAAATATACACTGTACAATTTAGATTTTGTGGCAATGGCATTTTGTACCATTTTTTGTGAGGACTGAATATAGTCGGACGTATTTCGGTTAAATCTAAATCCTAATAATGAGCCATTAAATTCATATATGATGTCGGAATGAACCGTTTTCTGTCGCCAAATACTTTGTGTTAGCCTATATAATCCTACACAATCCGCGACACTAGAACTACGCCTCGAGTGCCCCTGAAATAAAAAGATTTTTACGGCAAGAAGCATTTAATTCATTTCTATCAATTAAGAAATCGGCTAAATGTTATTTATATCCGGATTTTTAATTTCACTACAGGCAGTTTATAAAGTAAATAATATATCTTAATATATCTTCATTAGTAAAAGAATACCGATATTAAGTGGTGTGTCTCCAGGTGGTTTGTCATCTTTGTTATAATAATTGACATGTGGAGTACTCGGAATGTGCTTAAAACATTCTACAAACTCTTCTATTTGAGCATTTTTTTCAACGAAATTTGGGATTTTAGTAGGCATCTTCTTTATATTATTTTGGATTTGTTTTTGCTCAATTTCAACATTGTATACTGATCTCCTACATCAAGCGTATGTTTTGCTTTCCGGGTTGCTTGATTCAGTTTGAAAACATTTTTTTTTTTTTGGGGGGGGGGGGGGGGGGGGGGGGGGATATTTCTATGTTGCCAAAATTGCTCTCGAATATTATTTCGAATTTCTTTTAAGTCTTATGTGCGAGAACTTGCCGTATAATCTGTTCCCTTGAGCTTTATATAATAATTTTGCATGTGCTGATTTTTGTTGTTGCTGTTTTCAAAACAATATTAGTTTGGTTAATCTTGTTTATTCTTCATTATAATCATCCGCAAATTGTGAATTATTTCAAACTGATAAAAGACAGCCTAAATTAAACTATAATATTTAACGAGGCAATCCTGAAGTAGATTCCTAGTTTGTTTTAAAATTATCGAAAGACATTTGATTTGACAAAAATGAAATTGAACTCGAATGTATGTTTGTTGCTGTCGGTAAGCGAGTCATCCCAGAGGGCACATCAGAGAGCTGCCGCCGTAATAATCAATGATAGTTGTCTTAGCTCATTGGGTGAGAATAAATCATTGGACGGTCGCGAAATATGATTACTTTGATCGCAGTGCCGATATGATGAGTGTGCTGCGCGGGTACGCACGATGACAAAGGCGGCCCCATGAGACTTCGTACACATCGATGCGGCCCAGATCTTATCGTCCCCGTGCAAATAGGGACATACATGCTACCAGACTAGAAGTAATTCGTTCTGATGTGACACCAAATGGAATTATAAATGTAACTCATTTGTCAAAATTGATATTTGGGCCAGCAAAGATGCATTACATGTACATGAGTGAATAGCAAATCGACTCCGTACTCTGTCCCATCAGTAATAAGACTATACAGCGATCCAGAAGACGTTTCATAATTAATGAAAAGTTAAGTTACTCTGATGTAGAGACCAGTGATGTCTGATCAGTACATTGTACACGCATTCTGTGGCACAGGTGTGTTACTGTTTAGACATTTATATTGCTTGCATTAAACTCCCATTTCTTTCAGTTTTACAATGATAACTGCCTTTAGTTTATCTTAAAGACTATAGTTGGTAGAGATTGTTCATTATAATTATGATTTAATGACTCAACTAACCCCGCGTTGTGGCACTCCAATATTGCTTTATTCATAAGTGAGTGATAGGAGTTAGATCAAAGATAGGCGCACATTGTCTCAGTCCTATGCAGATTAATAATTAAAGGCCGTGGAAGCTGGATAGTGGTGCCCAGCACTCTCGGTGAGCGGAGGAAATAACAGCACAGGTCCCTGGGGCCCGGATTGTCGCCCGCGGACAGAAGCGCCCCTGCACAAAATGACAATAGTTCTCCGCCTCCATTAGCGTGTAGACCTCGCAGCAATATTGTGGTATTCCTGTAATTTCCCAAAGTATCACAAAACAGATTATATTATTCTAGCGATTCTATGTTTCGTATGATTGTATTTTTATTATCAGAATGCAGCCTAGCACTTGTACTTTTTAATATAAGCAGAGATATTTTGAGTGGAAATTATACACGCGGTGCTTCAAATAATGTTAGAAAGAAATCAGTGTTTCATATTGTGTGTCTTATAAGCGTTACACTTCATTTCTTCCGTTTCGGATCTATTTCTGTTCTATACTAAGGCAGATCAAAAATATAAGTATAATTTGTCAATGTCTGGTGTGACAAAACGTGACAAACAATAGGCCCGATAGTTGAAGGTCTTCCATGATCGGCTAGATTAGACACATTACGGCTATATTAGACACATTACGAGGTTAAGCACATTACGGCTAGATTAGACACATTACGGCTAGATTAGACATATAACGAGGTTAGGCACATTACGGCTAGATTAGACTCATTACGAGAATAGGCACTTAACGGCTATATTAGACACATAACGAGAATAGGCACTTTACGGCTAGATTAGACACATTACGTGAATAGGCACATTACGGCTAGATTAGACACATTACGAGAATAGGCACTTAACGGCTATATTAGACACATTACGAGAATAGGCACTTTACGGCTAGATTAGACACATTACGAGAATAGGCACTTTACGGCTAGATTAGACACATTACGAGAATAGGCACATTACGGCTAGATTAGACACATTATGAGAATAGGCACATTACGGCTAGATTAGACACATTACAACTAGATTAGACACATTATGAGAATAGGCACTTTACGGCTATATTAGACACATTACGAGAATAGGCACATTACGGCTAGATTAGACACATTACGAGAATAGGCACATTACGGCTAGATTAGACACATTACGAGAATAGGCACATTACGGCTAGATTAGACACATTACGAGAATAGGCACTTTACGGCTAGATTAGACACATTACGGCTAGATTAGACACATTATGAGAATAGGCACTTTACGGCTATATAAGACACATTACGAGAATAGGCACATTACGGCTAGATTAGACACATTACGGCTAGATTAGACACATTATGAGAATAGGCACATTACGGCTAGATTAGACACATTACGAGAATAGGCACTTTACGGCTAGATTAGACACATTATGGCTAGATTAGACACATTATGAGAATAGGCACTTTACGGCTATATTAGACACATTACGAGAATAGGCACATTACGGCTAGATTAGACACATTACGAGAATAGGCACATTACGGCTAGATTAGACACATTACGAGAATAGGCACATTACGGCTAGATTAGACACATGACGAGAATAGGCACTTTACGGCTAGATTAGACACATTACGGCTAGATTAGACACATTATGAGAATAGGCACTTTACGGCTATATTAGACACATTACGAGAATAGGCACATTACGGCTAGATTAGACACATTACGAGATTAGACACATTACGGCTATATTAGACACATTATGAGAATAGGCACATTACGGCTATATTAGACACATTACGAGATTAGACACATTACGGCTAGATTAGACACATTATGAGAATAGGCACTTTACGGCTATATTAGACACATTACGAGAATAGGCACATTACGGCTAGATTAGACACATTACGAGATTAGACACATTACGGCTATATTAGACACATTATGAGAATCGGCACATTACGGCTAGATTAGACACATTACGAGAATAGGCACTTTACGGCTAGATTAGACACATTACGGCTAGATTAGACACATTACGAGAATAGACACTTTACGGCTAGATTAGACACATTACGAGAATAGGCACATTACGGCTATATTAGACACATTACGAGAATAGGCACATTACGAGAATAGGCACTTTACGGCTAGATTAGACACATTATGAGAATAGGCACATTACGGCTAGATTAGACACATTACGAGAATAGGCACTTTACGGCTATATTAGACACATTACGACTAGATTAGACACATTATGAGAATAGGCACATTACGGCTAGATAAGACACATAACGAGAATAGGCACATTACGGCTAGATTAGACACATTATGAGAATAGGCACATTACGGCTATATTAGACACATTACGAGAATAGGCACATTACGAGAATAGGCTATATTATACACATTACAGCTAGATTAGACACATTATGAGAATAGGCACATAACGGCTAGATTAGACACATTACGAGAATAGGCACATTACGGCTAGATTAGACACATTACGAGAATAGGCACTTTACGGCTAGATTAGACACATTATGGCTAGATTAGACACAATACGTTTGAACTCTGTTACGTTTTCATGTTCCGGTATGTGTTTGACCTTTTCATCTGCTATCCTTGGTTTACCATCCGTTCCATGTATATCTAGACCAATTGTCCGCCTTATGTATCAGATGATCTCTGTGTAGGTTTTTTCTTGCAAATGATAAAACAGCTTGCCAATACTGCGTAAGTAAATTATTTACCAATGATACTTTGAATAGCAGGACAGCAGTGATTGGAAATTTTGAAATACATACACAATCTAGTCTTTTTTGTTGACCTTTTTTATAAAATAAATAAATCCCGCACGCCCCCCCCCCCCCCCCCCCCCCCCCCCCACCACCAAGTAACCTCTTGCCCTGACAAATAAGACATGCAGCTGTCTGATCAGAATCTACACTGTTTTCTGCTACGACTCAGGATCTATTTAATAACCGTTCCATGAAGTGACCAAAAATGAACCCAGAAGAGGTCTGCCCAGACCCCACCCCCCACCCCACCCTTCACACACACACACACACACACACACACACACACACACCTACACACACACACACACACACACACACACATACACACACACACACACACACACACACACACACACACACACACCTACACACACACACACACACACACACACACATACACACACACACACACACACACACACACACACACACACACTTCCTTGTATATCCGGACCCATTGGCCGCCTTATGTTTCTGATTAAGCCTTTGTTTATGTTACAAATCCGTGGAAAATTGTATCCCCCCTTCCTCTGGCAATTACTGAAAATTGTAAAAGGCCTAATCTGATCTGTCAAACTGGAATTAATATTCGAAGTCAATAACGCTTTGTCAATTTTGCAGGGACATGATATCAAGCAAGTTCTTTCTTTGTCTTGTCGCCGTCTGTTCGTGTTCAAAAGAATTCACTGTTGTTCCCAGGCAGGTAAACAGTTTTTGTTTGCACTTTTAAAACCAATGTTGCCTATATTGCCTTTTTATTGCCTATATAACCAATGAAAAACAGATGGCAAATACCTATCTAAGCTCACGGAGATGGTTGCACATTAGCAAGTACATTGGATTTTTTTTTTTTACTCGATAAACACACTGTGGGGATGAAAGCTTCTTTGTATAGAAGGGAGACAACTCGAAGAGAACACAAAGAACATAACTGTCTCGCCAAAAGTGAGCGTGGAGAAGGGGTATAACAACACAGCTGATGGCAACACTTTTTATAGTAGTAGCTGTTGTTGTTGTTTAGCTTTGAAAGAAAAGATATAAATCATGTGTATCGATTGTCTGAACGATAAAGCTACAGTGTTTAATGATTTTAAAGTTTTACAAGTTTCTATATCATCTATTGGCTAACTTCAAACGACAGACAGTTTGTGCTATTACGACTACTCTCGGTATTTAAATTTATTTGCGATATAAAAATGTTTTAACTTTCTTTACTCCCCCTCAGTAAAGTTGTCGGATCCTAAGCGTTGTGCAGCCTCTACACTTGTAAATTGTTAGCAGAATAAAGCCTCGACTATTTACACATTGCCAGCAGAATACAGCCTCGACCCTTTACACATTGTCAGCAGAATACAGCCTCGACCTTTTACACATTGCCAGCAAATACAGCCTCGACTATTGACACATTGCCAGCAGAATACAGCCTCGACCCTTTACACATTGTCAGCAGAATACAGCTTCGACACTTTATACATTGCCAGCAGAATACAGCTTCGACCATTGTCAGCAGAATACAGCCTCGACCCTTAACACATTGTCAGCAGAATACAGCCTCGACTCTTTACACATTGTCAGCAGAATACAGCTTCGACCATTGTCAGCAGAATACAGCCTCGACTCTTTACACATTGCCAGCAGAATACAGCCTCGATTCTTTACAAATTTCCAGCAGAATACAGCCTCGACTATTGACACATTGCCAGCAGAATACAGCCTCGACCTTTTACAAATTGTCAGCAGAATACAGCCTCGACTTTTTACACATTGCCAGCAGAATACAGCCTCGACTCTTTATACATTGCCAGCAGAATACAGCCTCGACTTTTTACACATTGCCAGCAAATACAGCCTCGACTATTGACACATTGCCAGCAGAATACAGCCTCGACCCTTTATACATTGTTAGCAGAATACAGCTTCGACTCTTTACACATTGTTAGCAGAATACAGCCTCGACCCTTTACAGATTGTCAGCATAATACAGCCTCGACTCTTTATACATTGCCAACAGAATACAGCCTCGACCCTTTACAGATTGTCAGCAGAATACAGGCTCGACCCTTTACACATTGTCAGCAGAATACAGCCTCGACTCTTTACACATTGTCAGCAGAATACAGCCTCGACCCTTTACACATTGCCAGCAGAATACAGCCTCGACCCTTTACACATTGTCAGCAGAATACAGCTTCGACTCTTTATACATTGCCAGCAGAATACAGCCTCGACCCTTTACACATTGCCAGCAGAATACAGCCTCGACTCTTTACACATTGTTAGAAGAATACAGCCTCGACTCTTTACAGATTGTCAGCAGAATACAGCTTCGACTCTTTATACATTGCCAGCAGAATACAGCCTCGACTCTTTATACATTGCCAGCAGAATACAGCCTCGACTCTTTACACATTGTCAGCAGAATACAGCCTCGACTCTTTACACATTGCCAGCAGAATACGGCCTCGACCCTTTACAGATTGTCAGCAGAATACAGCCTCGACACTTTACACCTTGTTAGCAGAATACAGTCTCGACTCTTTACACATTGCCAGCAGAATACAGCCTCGACTCTTTACACATTGCCAGCAGAATACAGCCTGGACACTTTACACATTGCCAGCAGAATAAAGCCTCGACACTTTAGACATTGCCAGCAGAACACAGCTTCGATTCTTTACACATTGCCAGCAGAATACAGCTTTGATTCTTTACACATTGCCAGCAGAATAAATCCTCGACAATTTAGACATAGCCAACAGAATACAGCTTGGATTCTTTACACATAGCCAGCAGAATACAGGCTCGACCCTTTACACATTGCCTGCAGAATACAGCTTTGATTCCTTACACATTGCCAGCAGAATACACCCTCTACCCTTTACACATTGCCAGCAGAATACAGCCTCGACGCTTTACACATTGTTAGAAGAATACAGCTTCGCCTCTTTACACATTGCCAGCAGAATACAGCTTCGACACTTTACACATTGCCAGCAGAATACAGCCTCGACTATTTACACATTGCAAGCAGAATACAGCCTAGACACTTTACACATTGCCAGCAGAATACAGCTTCGACCCTTCACAGATTGTCAGCAGAATACAGTCTCGACCCTTTACACATTGCTAGAAGAATACAGCTTCGCCTATTTACACATTGTTAGAAGAATACAGCTTTGACTCTTTACACATTGCCAGCAGAATGCAGCTTCGACCCTTTACGTATTGTCAGACTAATACAGCCTCGGTACTTTACACATTCTCAGCAGAATGCGGTCTCGACGCTGTACAGATTGTCAGCAGAATACAACCTCGACTCTTTTTACATTGCCAGCAGAATATAGCTTCGACTATTTACACATTGCCAGTAGAATACAGCCTCGACTATTTACACATTGCCAGCAGAATACAGCTTCGACACTTTACACATTGTCAGCAGAATACAGCCTCGACACTTTACATATTGCCAGCAGAATACAGCCTCGCCTCTTTACACATTGCCAGCAGAATACAGTCTCGACTCTTAACACATTGCCAGCAGAATACGGCCTCGCCTCTTTACACATTGTCAGCAGAATACAGCCTCGACTCTTTACACATTGCCAGCAGAATACAGCCTCGACTCTTTACACATTGCCAGCAGAATACAGCCTCGACTCTTTACACATTGTCAGCAGAATACAGCCTCAACTCTTTACACATTGTTAGAAGAATACAGCCTCGACTATTTACACATTGCCAGTAGAATACAGCTTGGATTCTTTACACATTGCCAGCAGAATACAGCCTCGACCCTTTACACATTGCCAGCAGAATACAACTTCGATTCTTTACACATTGTTAGCAGAATACAGCCTAGACTCTTTACACATTGTCAGCAGAATACAGCCTCGACTCTTTACACATTGTCAGCAGAATACAGCCTAGACTATTTACACATTGCCAGCAGAATACAGCCTAGACACTTTACACATTGCCAGCAGAATGCAGCTTCGACCCTTTACGTATTGTCAGACTAATACAGCCTCGGTACTTTACACATTCTCAGCAGAATGCGGTCTCGACTCTGTACAGATTGCCAGCAGAATACAGCCTCGACCCTTTACACATTGCCAGCAGAATACAGCCTCGACGCTTTACACATTGTTAGAAGAAATACAGCTTTGCCTCTTTACACATTGCCAGCAGAATACAGCCTCGACTCTTTACACAGTGTCAGCAGAATACAGCCTCGCCTCTTTACACATTGCCAGCAGAAACAGCTTCGACCCTTAACAGATTGTCAGCAGAATAAAGTCTCGACTCTTTACACATTGCTAGAAGAATACAGCTTCGCCTATTTACACATTGTTAGAAGAATACAGCTTCGACTCTTTACACATTGCCAGCAGACTGCAGCTTCGACCCTTTAGGTATTGTCAGACTAATACAGCCTCGGTACTTTACACATTCTCAGCAGAAAGCGGTCTCGACTCTGTACAGATTGTCAGCAGAATACAGCTTCGACTATTTACACATTGCCAGCAGAATACAGCCTCGACCCTTTACACATTGCCAGCAGAATACAGCTTCGACTCTTTACACATTGCCAGCAGAATACAGCCTCGACACTTTACACATTGCCAGCAGAATACAGCTTCGACTCTTAGCTCAGTGCCAGCAGAATACAGCCTCGACTCTTTACACATTGCCAGCAGAATACAGCTTCGACTCTTAACACAGTGCCAGCAGAATACAGCCTCGACTCTTTACACATTGTCAGCAGAATACAGCTTCGACACTTAACACATTGCCAGCAAAATACAGCCTCGACTCTTTACACATTGCCAGCAGAATACGGCCTCGACTCTTTACACATTGCCAGCAGAATACAGCCTCGACACTTAACACAGTGCCAGCAGAATACAGCCTCGACACTTAACACATTGCAAAGCAGAATACAGCCTCGACTCTTTACACATTGCCAGCAGAATACGGCCTCGACTCTTTACACATTGCCAGCAGAATACAGCCTCGACACTTAACACATTGCCAGCAGAATACAGCCTCGACTCTTCACACATTGCCAGCAGAATACAGCCTCGACTCTTTACCTATTGCCGCAGAATACAGCCTCGACTCTTTACACATTGCCAGCAGAATACAGCTTCGACTCTTAACACAGTGCCAGCAGAATACAGCCTCGACTCTTTACACATTGCCAGCAGAATACGGCCTCGCCTCTTTACACAGTGCCAGCAGAATACAGCCTCGACTCTTTACACATTGCCAGCAGAATACGGCCTCGCCTCTTTACACATTGCCAGCAGAATACAGCCTCGACACTTAACACATTGCCAGCAGAATACAGCCTCGACTCTTAACACATTGCCAGCAGAATACGGCCTCGCCTCTTTACACATTGTCAGCAGAATACAGCATCGACACTTAACACATTGCCAGCAGAATACGGCCTCGCCTCTTTACACATTGCCGTAGAATACAGCCTCGACACTTAACACATTGCCAGCAGAATACGGCCTCGCCTCTTTACACATTGCCAGCAGAATACGGCCTCGCCTCTTTACACATTGCCAGCAGAATACGGCCTCGCCTCTTTACACATTGCCAGCAGAATACGACCTCGCCTCTTTACACATTGCCGTAGAATACAGCCTCGACACTTAACACATTGCCAGCAGAATACGGCATCGCCTCTTTACACATTGCCGTAGAATACAGCCTCGACACTTAACACATTGTCAGCAGAATACAGCCTCGCCTCTTTACACATTGCCGTAGAATACAGCCTCGACTCTTTACACATTGCCGTAGAATACAGCCTCGACTCTTTACACATTGTCAGCAGAATACAGCCTAGACTATTTACACATTGCCGTAGAATGCAGCCTCGACTATTTACACATTGCCGTAGAATACAGCCTCGACTCTTTACACATTGCCAGAAGAATACAGCCTCGACTCTTTACACATTGTCAGCAGAATACAGCCTCGACTCTTTACACATTGCCAGAAGAATACAGCCTCGACTATTTACACATTGCCAGCAGAATACAGCCTCGCCTCTTTACACACTGCCAGCATAATACAGCCTCGCCTCTTTACACATTGCCGTAGAATACAGCCTCGACCATTGTCAGCAAAGCCGTGCTATATAACTCCCATTTTTTTAAATTACTGGCTCTGGACATTGGCAGCGAGTCGGGGCCAAAAAATCCACTTTGTATTAATAAAATACCAACCATGCTTAATGTAAACGATGTATCTATAAAAACATTGTTTTATTGTTGTTGTTCTTGTTGTTTAAGATATTAAAAATCTAAGAAGTCGACGTTTGTTCGTACGCCCGACGCACTGCAGGTCAGCTGGAAGACCATCCCACATTAAGTTCTTTGCCCCGAACTAGACTCGAATCCAAGCGGTCGGAGGCTAAGCAGTAGTATATTCCATACACAATAAATATTCAATGGAATATAGCGTACACGGTAAACACATTCGAGTATATATTCTATACACAATAAACATATAATGTATACAGATTTCATTTCTTGATAAATTGATGAACACTAGCTCTCCTAATGACCTAAAGAAGTGACATTTCAATATGTTTTTATAATTAACTAATAATAACCCTAGACGTTGAGCAAACTAAAACATTAAAACTTTAAGAAATATGCACACAGAGGGTCGAGGTTACACAACATGATGTCTAGCCATTTAATTTTATTAACATGTTTGAAAATGTTATTACAACTTTTATGCCGTCTGACGAGACCCCAACTGTCTTATGAGATATGTTTTCACCATTTTCTCTTGGAAATATAAAGTCTAAGAATTTAGATCCTGACATAAAAATAACTTTGTTAAGACAGACGTAGACTTAATGTAATGTAAAAACGTCCTTTAAAGTAAGCAATTGTCATTCCAGCCAATTATACCGTTACATAAGAATAAACCAATAACGTCTCATCCTGTTTATCGGTGATTTCATTACTGTAGGAAGTGGTGTGACGGATGGAAAAGTTTTCTATTGGCCATTTCATGACTAATTGTGATCGCTGTCATTTATTACATCAATTACTGGCAACCTTTCGACGGCGGTCTTTATTCAAATATTGACATAGGGGACTGCCCGCGGCCGCTGAGCCTTGATCAGGGGCTAATACAATGTAATAAGGGTTTCTCTACCAACAAGATGTAAAACAGAAGAAACAATAATCAATAAATAGAGACGAGAGAGTAAATTAAAATATTCTATGGTTTTCCGAACGGGTCCATGAATCAACATGCGGGAGTGATTCATTCCGTAGGACCATAGATCTCGGTTTAAGAGGCGGACCCCTCTGTTAACATGGCAAATATAAGTGTGACAGCCACTCTGTATCTATCTTTTTCTGATAATAAACTAACAGGGTCGTACCTCAAACAATAGGATTTGGAAAAGACATGGTTGTCTTAACAACATTTATATAATTTATTACATTATGTTTGGAAAAATTAATCAAAATGCAATGCTTTAATTACATAAATCATCTTTTTTTAAGTAAGCAATCTTTAATTTAGAAAGCCATGACAATTTTTAAACACATTATCAAAACAGATTTAACCTATGCGTTTAAGAGTGTTTTAAAATTGTTTTTGAAAGTCAGTGTCATTGTTGATCAGCGCCATTATTGATACAGTGCCATTATTGATACAGTGCCATTGTTGATCAGCACTATTGCTGATCAGCGCCATTACTGATACAGCAATTTTATTGATACAGCGCCATTGTTGATCAACGCCATTGCTGATCAGCGCCATTATTGATACAGCGCCATTGTTGATCAACGCCATTGCTGATCAGCGCCATTATTGATACAGCGCCATTGTTGATACAGTGCCATTGTTGATCAGCACTATTGCTGATCAGCGCCATTATTGATACAGCGCCATTATTGATACAGCGCCATTATTGATACAGCGCCATTGTTGATCAACGCCATTGCTGATCAGCGCCATTATTGATACAGCGCCATTGTTGATCAACGCCATTGCTAATCAGCGCCATTATTGATACAGCGCCATTATTGATCAACGCCATTGCTGATTAGCACCATTACTAATACAGCGCCATTATTGATACAGCGCCATTGTTGATCAACGCCATTGATGATCAGCGCCATTACTGAAACAGCGCCATTATTGATACAGCGCCATTATTGATCAACGTCATTGCTGATCAGCGCCATTATTGATACTGCGCCATTATTGATCAACGCCATTGCTGATCAGCGCCATTATTGATACAGCGCCATTGTTGATCAACGCCATTGCTGATCAGCCCCATTATTGATACAGCGCCATTATTGATACAGCGCCATTGCTGATTAGCGCCATTATTGATACAGCGCCATTATTGATACAGCGCCATTGTTGATACAGCGTCATTGCTGATCAGCGCCATTATTGATACAGCGCCATTATTGATACAGCGTCATTGTTGATACAGCGCCATTATTGACACAGCGCCATTGCTGATCAGCGCCATTATTGAAACAGCGCCATTATTGATACAGCGCCATTATTGATACAGCGCCATTGTTGATACAGCGCCATTATTGATACAGCGCCATTACTGATACAGCGCCATTATTGATACAGCGCCATTGTTGATACAGCGCCATTATTGACACAGCGCCATTATTGATACAGCGCCATTGCTGATCAGCGCCATTATTAATACAGCGCCATTATTGATACAGCGCCATTGCTGATCAGCGCCATTATTGATACAGCGCCATTGCTGATCAGCGCCACGCCATTATTAATACAGTGCCATTATTGATACAGCGCCATAGTTGATCAGCGCCATTATTGATACAGCGCTATTGTTGATTAGCGCCATTGTTGTTGGAAAAACGGCGTTTTTTAGAAATATACTTCATTTTAAATGTAACTTTCTGAAAAGATGCAATTAAAAGATATCAATATAACTTAGGCAATGACCGGTGATGATCATGTAGATTTGTCTGGCTGTATGTTCTTAAATTTCTAGTTTTGACACAAGTTTAATACAGTGCATTAATCAGTATTCAGTAACTCACTGTTCATCGTCCTATCGTTATAGTTATAAAATGCGCTGAAATCCATTGTCCCACACCAATCTGATTCCCACTATTGAATGTGTTCCAATAGATGACGAAAGATTATTCAGTGGAAGAGAAAAAACACATTAGAATGCTCCATGAGTCTGCGGACGGGTTCACACTTCAACATGCGGGAGTGATTCATTCCGATATATTGGGGGCCATACATCTGCCTTGGTGGCGGGCCGCCTCGTTAACATGGCCAATACAAGTGGGACAGCCGTTTGGTAACTATCTAATTCAGATAATAAACTACCAGGGTCCTTCATCAGTCAGTGAGTGACTTAATTCATTAAATCGAAGATATCAACTGAGATCTTAAATTATGTATGTTAGCTGCTAACACGGGGTATACTGACATCATCTCTTAAGACAAATCTGCTGTCATAAAAAAGTAATAAAGCATCTTATTTAAGTGAACTTTGTATTCCCAAAACTATAAATAGATTCTGATCGATAATAGTTACTGACTTACAAACACAATAGTTTCCTTCCGCAGGTTTTAAGACAGAAACATTACAGTGTTTACACCACTGTTGCTTACGCCCTTGCCAGGGATATCTTTCCTTGTCGACATACCCCAGCAACAGGCGACAAGAATGTAACGGTTAGAGGTTTTATCATAATTTGTTCAGTTCATTTTTGTTGTACACTTAGTATAAAAATACTTTTATTGATCTTAAAATTATAAAATTACCTCCCTTTAACTATGGGTTTATTGTCTCGACTATTTACGCAATAAGATGACTATCATGTATCTCTTTGTCTGGTGCCCTGTCGTATATAAATAGTTTAGTGCACGTGCCATCTACTGTACATATCTTGACCCAAACTTGATACTCAGTACCATAGTTGATATGAAAATAACTAGTTCATAGAGCATTAAACTGAATGTCAATAGTGATGATATTACAATTTCATAAAAATAATGATAAATTTGGACATAATCAACCAAATTGTATCTCGAAACTAAACGCAGAGCAACCACTGACATTACATCAGGCATATAGCGTTTGTAGAATTTAACTTGAAGTAGAACACAATTTTTATGCATGTATCGTATGTTGAACTGTTTGTAGCATTGAGGAAGGATTTCATACACCTCCCTGGAATGTGTGGAATACAATACAAGGGCATTGTCTTTCTAGATCACATCAAACTGTAGATTACAACTGTATTCCGGTTAAATTGTGGTCAGATGTTGCAAATAACGTTTAGTTGGTGACAAGTGACAGTTTCATATCAGTATGTTAAAGGGATTTCAATTGCTAAATAAATTGTTTTGGGAAATACCTTTAAACAAACAAGACCAATGAAAAATTATCTTATGATACAAACTTTGTGTCATTCAGTTTTAGCAATATGCGATGATTCGAAGACATAGGAATGTGTCAATATGAAGTATACTATCTAACCATCCTGCGCCGAAAACCGACCTGAGAAGTCACGTGATTATTATTGGTGAACCTTAAACACATGTAAAAAAACCCAGATGTATTTGGTTAAATTAATTTGTACTTTTACACAATGTTAAATATCCTTTCTGAAAACATGAACGGCATTAAGTATAGTTGACATCATTGTGTGCATGACCTTTGTACATACGGAAAGTTCAGATTTGGTCGGATTTATTAAAAGGAAACATTAACTGGACGTTAAAAAACGTCAAAAACATGGTCCTTCAAAATAGTGTTATAAATTTTGGTCTGACAATGGAGTTGTTTTTAAAAAAATACATGTGTCATCATAAAATATAATGTCTCTTTTGTCTGGACTGAATGATAATAAAGACAGATTTTTTTATTTAGGATCATGCTTACAATGTTTTCTACCATGATTTATTTCTTTTTATTATCATTTGTCTTTTCGAGATGTTTTTGGTGAAAGATTTAGAATGATCATTTTAGCAGATAGAATACTAATTATAGTTACATTTAACATCCTTATTTTATATTTTCCTACACCAATAAATAGTCTTTATATTTATAGGCTAATTAATGAAGAGGTCGCTAAATAAAACCAACATGTGTTCTAAGTATTTCGCTCCAATTCAGGCACTAACAGAATGACACTGTAACATTACACTGAACAACAACGTAACTATGTTGCTATAAAAACCTTTCCAATGACCTTCACATAAAAAAGCAACTATATTTATGCGAAACACAAGAATTTTATAACTTTTTTAAAATATATGACTTTAAATATAATATAAAAATGAGTACATTGGCATAAAAGATACCGTTGAAATCAATAATGTATTTATTTAATTAATGATGAAAATAATCTAAATACTGATTATTGATTGAAACACAAATTTAACATAAACCTCTTTTAACTTTAAGTTACACGGACAATAACATTTTATTTATGAAATTACTACTGGTTAAAATAACATTACGTTAGTACTTTGGTTTTAAACTAAAGTCATCACTTAAGATATCATTTATCAAGAAGTCAAAATATTTCATCGTCGTCACTGCTCTAATGTTTAAATTCAAATTTTAAAGTGAATAAATAGTGTTGCTTGCCATTGGTGAAGCAAAACACGTTTTATTTATATGAAACATTTCATTGTACATTGTGAGGAGAGAAATATGTGTCTTTTTGACAAACATGGTACATTATTTATACTTGAACCTCTTGTTTTTATGGTATATCTCTTGCAATGACTGCTTTAAGTCGATATATATTGCATGTCACTATAGCTCGCAAAGAGACATTCGTGACACCGTTCTATTCTTACCAGTGGAAACTCCAGGCATCACACATTCCGACAGGTGACAAGTCTTCGAATTAACAAATCAGCATGAGATTTTCAACGTTAGTGTATAATGTTTTCGATATGGTGAAGGCATAAAACATTTTGAACAAAATGCCTACCAAACTTGGAAATGTATATCCATTCATTTTTTGAAAAATGCCCTTTTAAAAGTGTCTCGGATACTAAAATATCTGTTGTTTGTGGTTGTTGGGAATTTTTTTCTCTTGATTTGCATTCTTACTAGTAAAATCATTTAAACCCCATCCTATTTTTTTTCATCTTTTTCTTACTATACCTTTACAGCGATGATAGTTTATTTTATTTAAAGATATCACATCTAAGAAACAACAGCTTGTTTTCATATATTTTGTGACCGATTTACCACTGCAGCGTGCAACATTGTTTCTATTTATATCAGTAAGGCAGGGAACATTATCCATGCCTTTATAGTAGCCGGGTGCCAAGAATCTGTCATCGATTGATTAAAAAAGCTTACTATCCTGGGTATGGATTAGCAGGGATCGGCCAATAGAAAGAAGAATTTAGTGTAGCACACAAAAATAACGTCAAATCTACGACACAGATATGGCCTTAAGCAAGACGTTAATAGCCAAACCATACAAGTTATTCAGCACCAAACTTTTGGATATCACATTAAATAGTCATATATTGTTACAGACAGTCGACATGGGCTTGCAGAAAAGACACCAAATGTGTTTAAGTATTGAAGGTGCTCCAGATTTATCGTAAGGATTATGTTAGTTTGGGTTTGTTATGGTACAAGAAAATTGTGATGAATTTACACTTTATACCTGAAACGTAAGAAAGTTGTTTATACATAATTAAACACACAAGATAAACTTTTCCTAAAACAAAAATATCGTTGCTGTGTTATTGTGTTGCTGTGTTATTGTGTTGCTGTGTTATTGTGTTGCTATGTGATTGTGTTTGATGTGTTATTGTGTTGCTGTGTTATTGTGTTGCTATGTTATTGTGTTGCTGTGTTATTGTGTTGCTATGTTATTGTGTTGCTGTGTTATTGTGTTGCTGTGTTATAATTTGTTGACCTTGGTAAGGAGGTCGATTAACAGAGGACATACTCCTGTTATGCATCTGAGACCTTTCTAAACACACTAACAAATCCGGAACTGGTGAGCCCAGTAGTGATGTAGTCTAACCGGTCAACTCAATATTAATAAGTAACAACTGGCTTTAGGTATTTTAGTTATATAATTCTTATAACCACAATGTAAACATATGAAGGCATGTTGACCAGGCACAGGTCTGAGGTCACTTGAGGTAATGGCACACGGGTTTTCATTTCATGCCACTCTAAGCCAATACAGTTTGTAAACTGTGCATATGGCAATCAGCGCTTTACATTCTTAATCGTTATGTTTGAGTGAAGCTTATACAAATCCAAATGTAGGTTTTATATTTGTACGAAGTTAGCTTTTACAGAATCTAAATATCGACAGTTGTACATGTTACGTAAATTGCTTTCATTGAATTCAACTATTGATAACCCGAATATATTTATCTAACAGCTCCTATTTAATCTAAAGTACTGCCAACAACTTCACACAGATGTTATATAACGCACTGACTTGCCGTACCAATCAACAGTGATTTTCTTAGGGTTATTTGACATGGACCTGCACTGTTAAGCCAAACATGATCCATTCATTCATACAGATTTCAAAAAGTGATATCAAAATAATCCCATCATATTGGAACTTGGACACAAAAATTGGAGTAATATGAGTAAAACTCTTGTCAGTAGTTGTCATAGCAACTCCCTTAGCAGTAATTCAACTTCATTTTTAACCTGTCAAGACGACATATCTACAATATTGAGTTCTAATATATTAAATGCTTTGCGAGTTAGGACTGCCACATACATCTAATTGAGATATACACAAGACATACTTGTCTCGATGATGTTCTAAATTATTGTCTCATGTCCTTGTGCATTTAATCATAATTTAACACATGTAAGCAACCGTTACATAAATATATGGCATTTTTAACTTGATTAAAGTGAAATACTAGCGTTTTGAGAATGCATGAGTTCTGTAATTTGCTATAATTTGCTATAAATGTGTGGTGTGGTGTATGCTTGCGAGCGTGTGTGCGTACGTGTGTCTTATCTCATTTGGATAGAGACCAGACGTCCATCAAGACTTCACCACTATTTGGCAATTATTTTTGTAAAATCCGTTTGTATTTATTACCACCTGGACAACGTATTGTTTGGGACATAGACACGTGACGTTGGCATTGTCTATTGAACAAATCGAGCATGGGACATAGACACGTGACGTTGGCATTGTCTATTTAACAAATCGAGCATGGGACATAGACACGTGACGTTGGCATTGTCTACTTAACAAATCGAGCATGGGACATAGACACGTGACGTTGGCATTGTCTATTGAACAAATCGAGCATGGGACATAGACACGTGACGTTGGCATTGTCTATTTAACAAATCGAGCATGTCGTTTCCTTTACATTTAAATCAAACTTAATATGTCAATTTTCTACCTGTCAAGCGTTTTTTATGATTTTTCAGTAATCGCCCTACCTAACGCGCAAGGAAACATAAATAATTTTCGAAGGAAAACTTAACCAGTACTTAATCCTCTTTCAGAAACGTACCAAGTAATGTACATCCATTGCCAAAACATGTTAATATTTTATGTTGATACCATTTTATCCATTTCAAAACTACAGCAAGGTTGCCATACATGCACGATGCAAGATCATAGCATATATTTTACTAATGTACAGTTGTTATGGTGATCATAATCTGAAAATGACAATATCGTAATATACTTAACAACGTAAAAGGAGGTTTGGCATAATTATAAAACAAACAATTCTACAGTACCCAAACCTTGTATTAAAGCAGGGATTGTAAATATAATTGTGGAAAAAGACAACAAAATACACTTAAATTTAAGGGTTCTTAATCGAAATTTCTTTTAATTTCTTTGTGAAAATTACTGAAGAAATATAATTAACAATGTCAATTCATTTAGCTGCAGTTTAACAAATGTCCTCGTAAAGTAGAGAACACGACAGTTTCCTGGTTCCAACCATTTCCCAGAGATAATAATTACATACTAATCAATCACAACACAATTGCATTAGAATTGTATTGTATAATTCAATTAAGATCTTCTTTCGAGGAATAAGATGGGATTTGTCTCTTGCAATAAAGCATTTGCATCTTTCATAAATCTTAGGGACAATTTTGGTTTTGTAGAAGTGCACATAGCTACATACTTATCGTTCACGCGGTGTTTTATAGAATAATTGCATATTAACGTATTTTAAGTTGGACATGTTTATATGATGTTGGAATGACTACTTGTGTAAATCGATACCTCAATGGAAAAGCCTGTACGTACCTACCGGCACAGTGTCAGCTCCAAGAACCGGAGGTCCACGCTTGAGAACAGGACCGCGACATTCCCATGTCGTTACATTGGTAGTGGTATGGCTCCCTTACCTACGCTCAGTCAAATAAAAGTGTTGTCGGGATAATGTGACTGGGTGAGGTATTATGCCAGGTGTTCACGGCACGCTATATTCACAGACACTAAAGGTAACACATCATCGGCTGTCTCTCCGGAATGTTGGTGGGACTCAGAGCCAAACAGCACCAACACATCAGCATTTGTTTAATGAAAAAGTCCAAACCGTTTTATAACGTTGATCCACAAACGTTATAAAACTTTGTTTAATGTCTTAACCAATATGCCTTTGGGACAAACCACAATACCAACAATCTACCGTCACTCGATCAAGTGTCATTATTAGACAGTTCTGTTACAATAGTGGTAACATATTTATATCTTAAATACATCATTTTAGGATAGCAACTTATCACACATATACTGTCTTTGGAATCGTCAATACATGACTATACTTTATATATGTTTCTTCATTGCTAATGGCTTGTCATTGTGATGATTTGTCATTAACTTTCCGTTCTTTGATATAATAAGTATACACCCCCGTCTGGTACAGGAGCAACGAGCAATAAGATATGGTGTGTACTATAGAAAATGGCGTTCGAATATATGACTTGTCGAATATCAAAATCGATAAGCCATTTGCTTTGTTTGCAATTTAAGCACAAGTGCATAATTTATTGATCATTTTATAAATTCAAAAAATGGCAAACCCATAGTTTAGCATATCCAGGTAATACTTGACTACGTTTAGTCACGTTTATCGTTTCTGTAAATACTCACGTTATAATTATTTTTATCCATATAGTTTACGTTAGCAACCTGCGGTTTTATCCCCTACAAAAAGACAACTTTTGTACAAATGTTGACATTTCAAACCTTGTTTTATAGACTCAAATTGCGCTAAGTTAATAATCGCCAACGGTTTTATCATGCGATTGTTTTAGGCTCAATGATGCATGTTACTTCTTATGTACTTTCCTCTGTTCTAATTGGCCCGGTGGAAACTGGATGTTTTCGTGTCAAGGTCCAAGTGCACAGTTATTGTTAAAATGAATGTCCAATCGATGGAATCAGTCTTTATAGAGTGTAGTTGAAATGTTTGCATTCATGAATCTGTTAGAGTTGACAACTTTGAGAACCATGCGTTCCGTTACTATTGACGACTATGGTCGTCGTGGGAGAAATTATTTAGCCATACACCGACAGATGTGCCATAAAAGATTAAAAAATACAACGAATCAAAGCTTTTGTTTAACAACATGGGAGTTCATTGTTTTTAGTCTGATTGAACTATAACTTACACATGACCATTGTTAAGTACAATTAAAAAATAAAATCAAGATAAATTATCAGATTTTAAAAAGTTATAGAGACTAGAATATTTTATCAGAAAACCGACTTCCATGCACATTTTCATTTTTTCTCGCGTATTGTAGATGCATCTGGTAATGTATTGAAAATGAAAAATGATCTAATTGTGTAGTTTTCCTATTCTGAATCAATGGCAAACTTACAGGCTCTTGGTTACTTTTGTTGGTTTAGTCTTTTAAATGTGCAGTATGTGTAACACTAGAAAAAATAAACACAGTATAATACAATCACACATCCAAGCGGTAATTTCAGCTTTAAACTTATAACATCACATGAAACCACATTTAAGTTTACATAACATAATATCAACACAATTATATATATAAATTAATGAATAATGCTTTCATTTATTTCTAAGAGTAGATTCGACACTGTCGCATTAATTCGAAAGGAATTTAGGGCGCGTCCTAAATATGTCATAGATTTAGTTCCTAACAGGCTACCACTAAAATATAATGAACTTGTCTGTGTGAATAATTAGACCAGCTGTCTTTGTAGTAATATGATTTATATATTTATACGAAAACCAATCCAAACCCCGACGCTTTACAAAGGATTGAGATATCTACGTAATTGAAAGACCATAACTTGTGCATATGAAATGGTTATCACCAGTGAACAGACGGATTTTGAGAGTTATTTTAACATATGCCTCATAATGTAACGAAGGACTTATCAGCACTGGCATTAACGAAGTTTATATTGTAACAAAGGACTTATCAGCGCGGGCATTAATGAAGTTTATATTGTAACAAAGAACTTGTCAGCACTGGCATTAATGAAGTTTATATTGTAACAAAGGACTTATCAGCACGGGCATTAATGAAGTTTATATTGTAACAAAGGACTTATCAGCACGGGCATTAATGAAGTTTATATTGTAATAAAGGACTTATCAGCACGGCCATTATTAAAGTTTATATTGTAACAAAGGACTTATCAGCAAGACCATTAATGAAGTTTATAATGTAACAAAGGACTTATCAGCGCGGGCATTAATGAAGTTTATATTGTAACAAAGAACTTGTCAGCACTGGCATTAATGAAGTTTATATTGTAACAAAGGACTTATCAGCACGGGCATTAATGAAGTTTATATTGTAATAAAGGACTTATCAGCACGGCCATTAATGAAGTTTATATTGTAACAAAGGACTTATCAGCACGACCATTAATGAAGTTTATAATGTAACAAAGGATTTATCAGCACGGGCATTAATGAAGTTTATATTGTAATAAAGGACTTATCAGCACGGCATTAATGAAGTTTATATTGTAACAAAGGACTTATCAGCACGGCCATTAATGAAGTTTATATTGTAACAAAGGACTTATCAGCACGGGCATTAATGAAGTTTATATTGTAACAAAGGACTTATCAGCACGGCCATTAATGAAGTTTATATTGTAACAAAGGACTTATCAGCACGGCCATTAATGAAGTTTATATTGTAACAAAGGACTTATCAGCACGGCCATTAATGAAGTTTATATTGTAACAAAGGACTTATCAGCACTGGCATTAATGAAGTTTATATTGTAACAAAAGATTTATCAGCACGGCCATTAATGAAGTTTATATTGTAACAAAGGACTTATCAGCACGGGCATTAATGAAGTTTATATTGTAACAAAGGACTTATCAGCACGGGCATTAACGGGCATGTTCAAATGGCACCCGCCACGTGGCATGTTCAAATGGCACCCGCCACGTGGCATGTTCAAATGGCACTCCCCACGTGCATGTTCAAACGGCACTCCTAACGTAACATGTTCAAATGGCACTCCCCAAGTAACATATTCAAACGGCAACCCCAAAAGGCGAATATTTTTTTTAAGATTTTTAAAGTCCCCTTATACATATTCGATCTTAAAATGTCATAGTCCTTACTCGGTATGTAACTACAATAAAACTACAATAAATAGTGTCGGATTGTTCTAAACTGCGTTTCATAACGAATTGATTTTTACAACTTACAACTGTAATTCCGAATGAAACGTTTATATAATTTACTGCAAATATATTTAAGACAAAAAAATTTCATTTAATCACATTTAATTATGGTGTCTATTGTCTGCAATAAAGGTTTGATTAGAGTTAACGTATCCACCAAATTGTACAATTCTCTAGAAAATTAAAGATGAAATACCGACCGAGTTATATGGAATTAATGCTAGCTATAGCGGCTGCAATATATGACACAAAACTTTTATTGATTTAGCGTTTTGCGCAATCAGGTTTACGGGGTTAATATTGTCATAGGAGTCAACTCATTTTTATCATTTATTTGCAAATAGAGTGTAGTTGTTGTTGTTTTGTTGTTGATAATGATGATGATGATGCATCTCCAATTTTCATAAGCTCTTTTTGTTTAAGGATTGATGTTAATTATGTGGTATGAAACATGGTCAAACCGCATTTTTTGTATATCAGCAACCTTTGTGTTCAATGTTTCCGCAGCTTTAAAGTACTAATATAAGCATTATTCATTCTTTGTATATCTAATCGATAAATCTTTATGCTACTCCACCGCTATTACAGTTTTTTTGTTGTGTTGTTGTTGTTTGTTTGTTGTTTGCTTTGTTGTGTTGTTATTGTTTAGGGGGGGGGGGGGGGGTTGGGGGGGGGGGGGGGTATTTACATAACCTACCTCGCGTTATTTGTGTGACGTCTTTAAGTATGTGTAGTGTATATGTCATAAAACAGCTGATGTTTTTGATAGGTGTTCCCAAACGTCATCATCATTAGATACTCCCTATCTCTTTATCTCTTGTACTTTCCCCTATTAATGTATTAAAACCCGACATTCGTACCTTTTTGTTTCTCGCTTACATAAGTACTACTGTGTGTACATTATTTATACTTATATGCCCTCTGTAGTGATTTGAGTAATACAATAATAGTCGAGTTGGGCAGGCACGTTTACCGTTGACTGAACTTATCCATAGCAGTTTAAGGTTCTGGACCTGTAATGGTGACCTTCCACAATCCTTATAATGATACTGTTTCTTGAATCTATACTATAAAACACATCATATGGTGAATTTTTAAGGAAGTTTAACGTTTGTAACTCAAGTTATGTGCATTTTTATAAAGTACCCCTTGATTTTCAAAAACACCGTAAATTATGCTTGGACAAATAATTAAAAAGTACTATTTTTTCAGATTCTATTGTTCTATATTCAATTTTTAACCAATGTTCCTGTTACACAATCATGTCATAATAAATCAGAACAATAAGATTACACTTTGGACAAATACTTATATTTATAAAAATATAGAGCTTTGCATACATGTACCCCCAAGCAAAAATCCGAGTTTTTTTGGTGTGTTTAAAAATTTACTCTATCTATAAAAGCAAATATCTCAAGTTTGAAGCTAGTTAGACACATACAACTAGTTTTAAAATTTTCTGCAATATGAACTGCCCATAATATGAGATTTTAAAGGCATTTTACCGTTCCTAATAAAATTAATAAAAAATTGTAAAGGTTACTATAATGAAACTGCAAGAGAATTTGTAGCGAAAAATAACGTCAAAATGGTCAATTACAGATTATACTTCTTTATATAAAAAATCACCTACAGTTGGTATTGGAGATGGAAATATGTATGTAAAACTCTGCATTATCACATGAAAACCTTCTCTTTACTGATTTTGGCTGGCTTGAGGGAAATATTTGAAATTAACCACTTTACACGTTTTTCGTAAAAAATTCTAACAGTTTAGGAATAACTGAGTCAAGCACTCTTTTGGTATTAGTGACACATGGTTGTCCCTCACAGTTTTGACCTCTTTACATGACTTTGTTGTCGGTAAACCACTATTTTTACCAGGCGCGTTTCTGCCATTACGCACTTTACGCACGTGCGTAACTTCCGTTCGAAAAAATCGAAAATCTGAAAGTGCCAAAAACACTATAAAAGTCGATGCCTACACCGGGTTAGGAATGATATATCTTATTTCCGTAGTTTCTATAATATAAAATCTTATTACCACATCATTAAAGTTGAAAAGGTTTTAAAATGATTAAACTTACACACGTCAGGATTTAAGTCGTTCATAATTTCCCTCGCATGTCCGCATTTTACCTGTTATTCATTAGAAAAGAACCGAATATAATCAAAAGTATTACTACAAAGGTTATTTCTCTTGTAATTGTGCGTAACTTCAAAATGGCACAGACACGCGCCTGATTTTTATAATATCGCCCTCGACGATCACGACGTTGAGCTCCCGGTTTCGCTATTTTGAAGAAATGGGTAACCAAATGACGTCATGAAAAATCCCTATCACGTGGTGAAAAATTACTAAAAATAGCAAATACGAAACATGACGACGAATGCTATTCAAATGAAACCGGATCATACCGAGTGCCGATGTTTACCGAAGTTAGTTACAGGTCCAGAACCTTAAAATGCCCTGTAGTTTTAAAACTATAACACTAAACCATTGTACAAATTCACTGGCTGTTAATATGAAAAGGGAAGAGAATGACAAAACTGTAACAAACAAAAATGCGTGTTGTGTAAGGCCTTTTTTTTTTGTTTTAAATTTGTACCTATTACGTTGGATGGTGGTCCGTAAATAGATGCCTTTTAATAGATGCCTTCTAGCGTATAATGTTGATCGGGCAGTTTGAATTTCATCTTTATTTGTTTCCATTTTTTACAGCAATAATATTTCTCTAATCGTAGACATGTAAGCATTGTCTCACTTACCTTTCAGTCATCGTTGAAAGAAGAAATCAAGCTTCTGGCTGAAGCTTCTGGCTGATAAACTCGGCAATATCTACACCAAGCTTCTGGCTGAAGCTTCTGGCTGATAAACTCGGCAATATTTACATCAAGCCTGTGGCTGATAAACTCGTCAATATTTACACCAAGCTTCTGGCTGATAAACTAGTCAATATCTACATCAAACTTCTGGCTGATAAGCTCGTCAATATCTACATCAAGCTTCTGGGTGATAAACTCGGCAATATCTACACCAAGCTTCTGGCTGATAAACTCGGCAATATCTACACCAAGCTTCTGGCTGATAAACTCGGCAATATCTACACCAAGCTTCTGGCTGATTAACTCGGCAATATCTACACCAAGCTTCTGGCTGATTAAATCGGCAATATCTGCAAAAGGTTCTATTAAATACAATTCATAACTGCAGATTCCAGAATCCCGTGGCAGATTTTAATGAAACCTTCATAACATAGATCATTTAAGATTCCCTTTCAAGATACGCAGCTCTGTGCTTCAAACGATAAAACTTTTCATTTTGCCGAGCACTCAGGGACATGTTATATTGTTTGTCGCGATGACAACTCGTTTATTTAAGTACCATCTTCATAGGTGAAAATAATAATACACTGAATAATTCCTATTGATTGAACGGTAGATATAGTGAATATAAGTTATGATGTCCATGGAGAAAAGCGGGTAAGATTGTGAAAAGTTAAAAATCGTCGCCTTCTTGATAGCTTGATTTCAAAGCCACGAACACAAAGATGCTCAACATGAGGCAATGGTATATTAAATGTATTTGTGTAAGAGAAGTAAAAGCCTCCGGGTAATTGTGACAGTAACTCCCTAGGCAGATATTAATCTTCATTTTACAACTGTCCAGACAATGTATCTAAAATTGAATTCTGGCGAGTCACAGGATTGTCTTGTCACACTTGTCTAAGTGAGATATATAGACAGAGTATTCATCTGTGAATTAAATGTCGGAGAATCAAAGTATATTTATCTATTTCTGCAGTTTTAAACCGTTTCTAAAGTTCAACCATCATCTCTTGATATTAATAATGATTGATATATATATATATTACGGTTTATGTTATATATACCTTATGGATAATTATTGAACGGATTTGAAGTATGACTAAATGTATTGCGTTTAACTAGTTTTACTAGTGTAAATACACACATATTAAGAAAATCCTTAAGTAAACTAAGAAGACACAAAACTAAACAAAAGCTGTTATCTCTTTAATGTAAACGCAGCTCTTTTAAAACAATAAAGTGATGTAAACTAATTCCAAATATTCCAAAACAGTGGCAGGCTGGGAAGGCAGAGAATAATAAAACAGGGAATAACTGCCTTAACAACGTCAGTGGAGTTGACCATTTGGAATTATGAACCATGGAACCGTGGGACTCGTAAACATGGACGACCATCGCCGTTGTGGGGGAAATGATTTGGCCATGAAACGATAATTGTTTCATAGAAGATTGAAAACTATAACGGATCAACGTCTCAGGAAACATCCTGGGATTTATGCTTTTTACTTGACTGCATAGTTTTACACTATGGACGAAATTTTACAAATGCTTAAAGAACACATTTTTTATCAAATGTTCAATTCAGAGGTTGAATTAATGCTTTTTTAATATAGTATTGTCTTGCGACGCTGTTGTTATCGGATGATTATTGATGAACTTATAGAAATATCGCATGTTTAATTAAATCTCTGTTTCTTAGAATAGAAAGATATACTGGAAACGTATATTTAATGTAAATAATATCCGAATAAATGTATAGACAAGACAGAATAAATAGAATAGTGCGCAGTCGCAAGCTTTCAATAAGCAAGTTATATTATCAACATCGTATACGTTTCTCTAAGAAGCACGCCTGTTGGTTGAAGATAAAACTAGATATATCTTTTATAAGTATTTAGAAGCAAATCAAATCAGCTTACTTGGTCAGGACGCCGACTAGTCCCAAAGTTAGCTGAGTCTGTATTTGCTTTGGTAAATATTAGTACAACACCAGCTTGTCGATAAATGTTATTAAATATCCACTGTCAACATTATTAGACAGACAACTTTAAAAATGCACCTAACTGTTTCAAGATATCTCTGCTTGAAATTAACAATATACGCGAAATGATTTATAGATTGTTTGGAATTTCGAATAGGTTAAATAAAATGGGCGTTTAAATTCTGGAAGAAGAGGAAGAATTTAAAAATTAAAAAAAAGAAAAAAAAAAAGAAATTTTTTTTTTCTTATCACTTCATTGTGTTGTGTTCTTAATTGTCTGGTAATTGTCTGGATAAAGTTACTAAGATAATCATCATCATCATTATCATCATCATTAGGGTGGTCCTTATTTTGCGATTTTTGATTTTTTTAGTTTCTAACTCTCTAATTGTGTTCTATTATGTAAAAAAAAAAACATATTTGGCTAAATTTAAGCACAATTAAACAATATTTAGAGGTAGCTCAATGACAATGAAATTTTAGGTTTTCTTGTTTTTAGTTAAAAAAATCAGGATATTATTATGTGAAGCTTCAGTGGTTTAGATTTTGTTTATATTACAAACTGCTTTCAGAATTGACATTTCCTACAACTTGAATAAAACACATTGTTATTATTCAATTATGGTTTGATGACAGACAATGAGAGAGATCAAGTTACAAACACCACCAGTTCCAGTGGTGACTCAGAACAGAATAGCAACAGAGCACTGAAAGCAAAGATTATACATGAGCTATCTTTAATCAGCTATAAATATAAAAACATTTATCAGTGTGAACAAATTAAAAATGATTTAAAATTAAGGCACAATGATGCTTTGTGAATGATCAGGAAAGGAATGTGGATTCTAAGCTGGTGCTTACCAAGCAAGTATAATGTAATTTACTTCTTAGTGTCTTGTAAACACACTTCTTTTAACAACTTAACTTGAATGTTTAACAAAACAGTATATTAAAAGTTTCAGATAACAATATTTTGATAATGTTTATTTAACAACAACAATAATAATAATAATAATAATAATACACACAATTAAGTGTCAATAAAATATTCAGAATGAAGAACGTTTATCTGTAATGTACATTACTTTCAGATATAAACAATGGCAAAGGCAACAAGATCCAAAACTAAGTTGTATCTTCTTGGAGAACCAAGTTTTAACGGGCAGCAAGCTTCCATCATTGCGTATGACTCTTGGACTTTTTCTACATCACTAGATTGAACTAAAACCAACAATTAGACAATCAACAGAAGTAACTATTACAGAAATAGCAAAGTTTTGGTTGAAAGCTAGACTTCCAAAAAAGGATCACTAGAACTGTCAAAATAAGCTTGAGAAAGTGTTTAAAGAGTGGAAACTTTTAAAGAAAAACAAAGGTCGAACCAATTCACCAACTCAACTTGCAAAAGAGGCAGACTTCGTTTCCAAGCTTGATGATCTTTTTGATGTTGCTCATGCCAACGCTCTTACCAGTCCATCAGTATTACAAGAAGATAAGGATTTTTTGCTAGCCCAGCGTGAAAAGGGAAGAAGAGGATCAATGGTCGGGGTAGATCAAGCGCTAGCTGATAAGGAGAAAAGGGAAATACAAAGAAAAATAGGAATGAAGACAAGAAGACGCAAAATGGAAGATAGTCAGCAAGCAAGTTGTTCAACAGCTGAGCTTATTTCTTCAAGTTCTGATACAACAGATACCAGCTCAGCAGAAGACGGTGACAAATTGGATGAAAAATGTGTAGGGGATGTTAGGGGTGATGTTACTCGTGGAGTTAAAAGAAAACGAGGGCGAAAAAGTTATTACACACGAACTTGCAATGACTTTAAACCGTACTAAAGTATTAGACCGACAGGCTACAATGGTCATTACCGAAACAGCAAAAAACTTGGGTCAAAAGTTAATGAACTTGCCATTAACAGATCCATAATAAGAAGAACAGATTGGAATTCTGACAAAAGAGAGCTGCCATAATAAAGGAAAAGATCAGAGTAATGTTTCTCTTTAGTTCACTGGGATGGAAAGCTTATAAAAGATTTGACTGGAAAGGAAAAGTTTGGCCGCCTCCCAGTGTTAGTCAAAGGAAAAAAAGTTTCACAACTACTGACAGTTGCTTAGCTTGAATCTGGGACTGGTGCAGCCCAGGCTGCTGCTGTATTTGAGGCAATTGAAGATTGGGAAATTGGCAACAGGGTTCAAGCCATGTCTTTCGACACTACTAGCTCCAACACTGGTAGTCTTGCTGGTGTTCCTCTAGAACAAAAGCTTGGGAAAGAACTTTTGTTGCTAACATTTAGGCATCAAATTATGGAACTTATCATAGAACCAGTGTTCCAAGTGTGCATGGGGAGCTCATCTTCGCCGGTAGTTCCTCTTTTTAAACGCTTCCTGGAACACTGGACATCTCTTGACACAAATAAGTATGAACCAGGCATTGCAAATTCTGATATGGCAAACCTTGTGGAAGACATACTACAAAGCTCCATGTATTATGCCAGCACGTATCTTAAACAGAAGCTACCAAGGGACGACTATAAAGAATTCCCGGAATTTGTGATCGTGTTTCTTGGTTCAGCTCCTGCACGTGGAGTGTCATTCATGTCACCAGATGCAATGCACCATGCACGTTGGATGTGCATGGTTATATACATTCTCAAAATATGGATGTTCAAGGCTCAGTTTAAGCTTACCCCTGCAGAAGAACGAGGATTGCATGACGTGTGTGTGTTTGTAGTTCGTGACTACTTGAAAGCGTGGTTCTCATCACCTCAAGCAGTATGTGCACCTTCTAATGACTTACAATTATTGAAGTCACTTCTTGAGTACACATCATTTTATGAAAAAATCTTTAAGGCAACAGCATGGAAATTATCCAACCACTTATGGTACCTGTCTCCAGAACTTGACGGCGTGGTGTTTTTGATTGTGACGTCAGCTCCGTAACAAAACGAAATATGATGGGCGTTAAAGATGGACGATGACCAAGATGGACAACATGACCTGTCCAAGAAAGCATCAGTTGATCTTAAATCACTCCCAGGCAACAACCTACAGGACTTTGTTACACCAAGGTCAATGAAACTGTTTCAAATGATGGATATTCCAAATGAGTTTCTCGATGTTGATCCAGATGCTAGAGACGACCACAAACAAGCAAGAGACGCACTGGAGTCTCTAAGAGTTGTAAATGATCAAGCAGAGCGTGGTGTTGCTCTGATTCAGGAGTATAGTGGACTGTTAACCAATAATAAAACTCAACGGCAGTTCCTACTGCAAGTCGTTGAGGAACACCGGAGATTATATCCGGATAGCAGGAAACAAACACTTACTAATGTGCCCTAAAACTCTGTTTAGTTTTGGTGGAAACTTTTAGACTTAAGTATTGTAAACTGTTTGAACAAAAAGTGATGTACTGTTGAAAATAAATTATATATTTAAAATAAAGACATTTTGTTGATTTTTTTTTACTATTTTTCTGATTTTCAAGGTCATTGAGCTACCTCTAAATATTAAAATATATTGTTTAAACTTTCAATGAAGTGTTTTCTCATCAAATGGAACACATCATGATGATGACGATGACGATGATAATGATGATTTTCTTTCTTATATGTGCTGTTGTGTATTGTTTTTTAGGATAAAGTAACTTAGTACACAGTATCACTTATACAACATTTATTCTACAATAATTTATAGTGAAGTTACTAGTAAGAGATGTAAACCAAGACTCCCCGCTATGAGGGAGTCTCTACCTTTATGTAGCTGATAAGCTCTTCTGGTAATAGACTAGCTACAAACATGCAAAATATAGCATCTGCATACAAGTTATTACTGATGTAGTTTATTTCGATGTGCACATTTACTTTTAATTAAACTTTTTTTTATAATCCAATTTTATTTCCAGATTAACTATTATTATGTTAAATACTATGTTAGTGTTACACGTCTGGTAGTTTCGGTTCTTTTTCCTCATTACACGGCTGTTCAAACGCTGATTTTTCTCTCAATTTCAAAAGTACACTTTATGGTTTTAAAAATAAGTCTGTTATGTGCGACAGACAACATAATGTTTACTTCAAGTTGACATTAAACGTTATTATACAACTTAAAACTAACTCACATTGCTATTCTATTTGACGTTTCAACTTTCTTAATTGGTATAAATTGTTTATGGGGAACACTTTCATATTCTCGCAACATGTTAACGGACTTTGTATGCAACGACAAACTTTAATTTGACAGTTCAGTGTCTTCTTGATACTGTACGAGGGCTGTTCAAAAATTACGTGTACTTGCGCCATATTTTTTATTCCATTTACAAAACCTTTTATATTTGGTATTATGATAAAGATAATTTTGTTTTCTATTCAAATCAGGCACTTTCATTCTTTCACATCTACAAACGTAATCACAGTGGAACGTTACGTAACCATAGAAACACGTTATCGGCCCGGGTGTCAGTTAAATAAAGTAATGTCAAGTTGTATTCTATATAGCTCATTTGTTTGACGCGCCAAATTTCTAAAACTCCGCAAAAACGTCACACGACGTTAGAATGACGTCATGTGCGAATCTTACGTCATTTGAATGTTGCGAATTAGAATAAACAAAGTTTGAGTCATAGGGATAGCGTAACAAACAACGTCAAAAATGCAACAGCAGGAGCGCGTCGAAATTCACGCAAACTTAAAATTTTGCAGAGAACTCGGCAAAACACCTACGGAGACTTATAAGCTGTTAAGATCAACTAAAGCAGGAAGTAAAGTCAGTCGGACACTTGTTTTTAAATGGTTTCACCGGTTTGAAGACGGCCGAGAATCCTAAGAAGACGATAAAGGTCGAGGGAGACATGCGGTTATCGGTGAACGTCATGTGACGTCGTTGAAGAAAGCGCTAGAAGACAACCTGCGAATGACAGTGCGAGAGTTAGCCGAGGTTGCAGATGTCAGCATCGGGTCAGCATATTCAATACTGAAGACAACACTAAACATGGGAAAGGTATCTATAGTGTTTTCCTTTTATTTTGTTGCATTTGAGTTTACAAGTCTGTACTATAAAGTAGGCCTGAATGTTCAATCTTTTGAAAATATATTATTATTATTGAAAGCATGGTCATACGTGCATTCACGTGTTGTGACCTTCATATAGAAGAATATTATAGCGAATGTTATTTTTTGACATTTAAAAAATATTATCGTTATTTGGTTGATTTCAGGTCCACGCACGTTGGGTGCCCCGTATCTTGAAGGACCACGAGCGCGAGAGACGATTGATGATGTCGAAGAGTTTCCTGAAACAGTACGAGCGCAACCCCGCCTTTCTTGAGACTGTAATTACGACTGATGAGACGTGGCTATACCTCCATGACCCCGAGACAAAGGAGCAATCTGCTGTGTGGAAGAGGGCCGGATCTCCGCCACCCGAGAAAGCTCGAACAGCGAGGTCGGCCGGCAAACAAATGTTCATCATGTTCGCGGACTGCCGAGGGATTATCCTGCGTCATGCGGTGTCTACTGATAAAAACCGTCAACGCAAAGTACTATTCCGAAGTAAGACTAATAACAATAATAATAATAATAATTATAATAATAATAATAATAATAATAATAATAATAATAATAATAATAATAATAATAATAATAATAAGTAGACCAGTTCGTTTTGCATCACGACAACGCACCGCCTCACACGACCGCTTCCACTCAGCTGGCGCTAGCTGTACTTGGTCTTCCGCTGTTGGACCACTCACCCTACTCGCCGGATTTGGCCCCTTTCGATTTTGACATATTTCCTGATTTGAAACTCAAGTTGAAAGGACAGAAGTTCGGGAGCATCGCAGAACTCCAGACTACCACGAACGTGCTACTCCGCGCTCTTCCACGAGAATACTTTGAAGACGTTTTCTTCCAACAGTGGCCAAAGCGGCACCAACGATGCCTAGAATACAGCGGAAGCTATTTCGAGAAGAAATAAAAGACACGCCGTAAATCGCATCAAGAAGAAATGACAGACACGCAGTAAGTCGCACGCACAGTGTGCTTCACGATACACGCCGATGACGTCGTAACGTCAACGACGTCAATGACGTCGGAGATGCGGGCCGGTAACGCTACCCTCGGTGTATTCAACGACATGCAGATCAACGATGCCCGAACGCACAGACTAAAAAAACACATATTTATAAAGAAAACTTTAATGTTTTCAGTCATGTATGTAGTTATGTAACTACCATGCATAATAAAAAAAGTTATTACGCAAGTACACGTAATTTTTGAACAGCCCTCGTATGTGCATGTTGTTGATGTTTTAATGTGTAACATAGCATTAGTTAGAGTTTCCATCCTGGTTATTGACATTTGATTCCTTCTTTGATCTGTGCATGTGTTGATGTATGGCATTAGTATTTGTCAGTCATAAACAATACGCCGACTGCCTCAACAATAATGACACAATAATTGAAAGTGTGGTTCTATTTGTCATCGTGTGGTTCTGTTTGTCATCGTGTGGTTCTATTTGTCATCATGTGGTTCTTTTTGTTATTGTGTGGTTCTATTTGTCGTCGTGTGGTTCTATTTGTCATTTTGTGGTTCTGTTTGTCATCGTTTGGTTCTTTTTGTTATCGTGTGGTTCTATTTGTCATTTTGTGGTTCTGTTTGTCATCGTTGGGTTCTTTTTGTTATCGTGTGGTTCTATTTGTCATTTTGTGGTTCTGTTTGTCATCGTTTGGTTTTTTTTTGTTATAGTGTGGTTCTATTTGTCATTTTGTGGTTCTGTTTGTCACCGTTTGGTTCTTTTTGTTATCGTGTGGTTCTATTTGTCATTTTGTGGTTCTGTTTGTCATCGTTTGGTTCTTTTTGTTATCGTGTGGTTCTATTTGTCATTTTGTGGTTCTGTTTGTCATCGTGTGGTTCTTTTTGTTATCGTGTGGTTCTATTTGTCATTTTGTGGTTCTGTTTGTCATCGTTGGGTTCTTTTTGTTATCGTGTGGTTCTATTTGTCATTTTGTGGTTCTGTTTGTCATCGTGTGGTTCTTTTTGTTATCGTGTGGTTCTATTTGTCATTTGTGGTTCTGTTTGTCATCGTTTGGTTCTTTTTGTTATCGTGTGGTTCTATTTGTCATTTTGTGGTTCTGTTTGTCATCGTGTGGTTCTTTTTGTTATCGTGTGGTTCTATTTGTCATTTTGTGGTTCTGTTTGTCACCGTTTGGTTCTTTTTGTTATCGTGTGGTTCTATTTGTCATTTTGTGGTTCTGTTTGTCATCGTTTGGTTCTTTTTGTTATCGTGTGGTTCTATTTGTCATTTGTGGTTCTTTTTGTTATCGTGTGGTTCTATTTGTCATTTTGTGGTTCTGTTTGTCATTGTGTTGTTCTGTTTGTCATCATGCAGTTCTATTTGTCATCATGTGGTTTTATGTGTTATCGTGTGGTTTTATTTGTCATTGCGCATCTCTGTTTGTTATCGTGTGGTTTCTATTTAAATCACGTGGTTCTATTTGCCATCGTGTGGTTCTGTTTGACATCGTGTTGTTCTATTTGTTATCGTGTGGTTCTATTTTTCTATTGTGTGCTTTTATTTGTCATTGCGCCTTTCTGTTTCTTATCGTGTGGTTCTATTTGTCATCACGTGGTCCTATTTGCCATCGCGTGGTTCTGTTTGACATCGTGTTGTTCTATTTTCCATCGTGTGGTTTTATTTGTCATCGTGTGGTTTTATTTGCCATCGTGTGGTTCTATTTGTTATCGTGAGGTTCTAATTGTCATCGTGTGGTTCTATTTGACATCGTGTGGTTCTATTTGTCATCGTGTGATTCTATTTGTCTTCGTGTGGTTCTATTTGTTATCGTGTGGTTTTATTTGCCATCATGTGGTTCTATTTGTTATCGTGTGGTTCTGTTGGTTATCATGTTGTTCTATTTGCCATCGTGTGGTTTTATTTGCCATCGTGTGGTTCTCTTTGTTATCGTAAGGTTTTTATTTTTATCGAATGGTTCTATTTGCCATCGTGTGGCTTTATTTGCCATCGTGTGGTTCTATTTGTTATGATGTTGGTCTATTTGTCATCATGTGGTTCTATTTGCAATCGTGTGGTTCTGTTGATTATCATGTTGTTCTATTTGCCATCGTGTGGTTTTATTTGCCATAGTGTGGTTCTATTTGTTATCGTGCGGTTTTATTATTTATTGTGTGATTCTATTTGTCATCGTGTGGTTCTATTTGTCATCGTGTGGTTCTGTTTGTCATCGCGTGGTTCTGTTTGTCATCGCGTAGTTCTATTTGCCATCGTGTGGTTGTATTTGTCATCGCGTGGTTCTAGTTGCCATCGTGTGGTTCTATTCATCATGGCGTAGTTCTTTTTGTCATCGTGTGGTTCCATTTGTCATCGAGTGGTTGTATTTGCCATCGCGTGGTTCTTTTTGCAATCGTGTGGTTCTATTTGCTATCGTGTGGTTCTATTTGTTATCGTGTGGTTCTATTTTCCATCAAGTGGTTCTATTTGTCATCATGTGGTTCTATTTGTCATCGTGTGGTTCTATTTGCCATCGTGTGGTTCTATTTGTCATCGTGTGGTTCTATTTGCCATTGTGTGGTTCTATTTGCCATCATGTGGTTCTGTTTGTCATCGCGTGGTTCTATTTGCCATCGTGTGGTTCTATTTGTCATCGCGTGGTTCTTTTTGTCATCGTGTGGTTCTATTTGTCATCGCGTGGTTCTTTTTGCCATCGTGTGGTTCTATTTGCCATCGAGTGGTTGTATTTGCCATCGAGTGGTTGTATTTGTTATCGTGTGGTTCTATTTGCCATCGAGTGGTTGTATTTGCCATCGTGTGGTTCTATTTGTTATCGTGTGGTTCTATTTGCCATCGTGTGGTTCTATTTGTTATTGTGTGGTTCATTTTGTTATCGTGTGGTTCTGTTTGCCATCGTGTGGTTCTATTTGTTATCGTGTGATTCTATTTGCCATCGTGTGGTTCTATTTGCCATCGTGTGGTTGTATTTGTTATCGCGTGGTTCTATTTGCCATCGAGTGGTTGTATTTGCCATCGAGTGGTTGTATTTGTTATCGTGTGGTTCTATTTGCCATCGAGTGGTTGTGATTGCCATCGAGTGGTTGTATTTGTTAACGTGTGGTTCTATTTGCCATCGAGTGGTTGTATTTGTTATCGTGTGGTTCTATTTGCCATCGAGTGGTTGTATTTGCCATCGAGTGGTTGTATTTGTTATCGTGTGGTTCTATTTGCCATCGAGTGGTAGTATTTGCCATCGAGTGGTTGTATTTGTTATCGTGTGGTTCTATTTGCCATCGTGTGGTTCTATTTGCCATTGAGTGGTTGTATTTGCCATCAAGTGGTTATATTTGTTATCGTGTGGTTCTATTTGCCATCGAGTGGTTGTATTTGCCATCGAGTGGTTGTATTTGTTAGCGTGTGGTTTTATTTGTCATCGTGTGGTTCTATTTGCCATCGTGTGGTTCTATTTGCCATCGAGTTGTTGTATTTGCCATCGTGTGGTTCTATTTGTTATCGTGTGGTTCTATTTGCCATTGTGTGGTTCTATTTGTTATCGTGTGGTTCTATTTGCCATCGTGGGGTTCTATTTGCCATCATGTGGTTCTATTTGCAATCGTGTGGTTCTGTTGATTATCATGTTGTTCTATTTGCCATCGTGTGGTTTTATTTGCCATAGTGTGGTTCTATTTGTTATCGTGCGGTTTTATTATTTATTGTGTGATTCTATTTGTCATCGTGTGGTTCTATTTGTCATCGTGTGGTTCTGTTTGTCATCGCGTGGTTCTGTTTGTCATCGCGTAGTTCTATTTGCCATCGTGTGGTTGTATTTGTCATCGCGTGGTTCTAGTTGCCATCGTGTGGTTCTATTTGTCATCGTGTGGTTCTGTTTGTCATCGCGTGGTTCTGTTTGCCATCGAGTGGTTCTGTTTGTCATCGCGTGGTTCTATTTTCCATCGTGTGGTTCTATTTGCCATCACGTGGTTCTGTTTGTCATCGTTTGGTTCTTTTTGTTATCGTGTGGTTCTATTTGTCATGGCGTAGTTCTTTTTGTCATCGTGTGGTTCCATTTGTCATCGAGTGGTTGTATTTGCCATCGCGTGGTTCTTTTTGCAATCGTGTGGTTCTATTTGCTATCGTGTGGTTCTATTTGTTATCGTGTGGTTCTATTTTCCATCAAGTGGTTCTATTTGTCATCATGTGGTTCTATTTGTCATCATGTGGTTCTATTTGCCATCGTGTGGTTCTATTTGTCATCGTGTGGTTCTATTTGCCATCGTGTGGTTCTATTTGCCATCATGTGGTTCTGTTTGTCATCGCGTGGTTCTATTTGCCATCGTGTGGTTCTATTTGTCATCGCGTGGTTCTTTTTGTCATCGTGTGGTTCTATTTGTCATCGCGTGGTTCTTTTTGCCATCGTGTGGTTCTATTTGCCATCGAGTGGTTGTATTTGCCATCGAGTGGTTGTATTTGTTATCGTGTGGTTCTATTTGCCATCGAGTGGTTGTATTTGCCATCGTGTGGTTCTATTTGTTATCGTGTGGTTCTATTTGCCATCGTGTGGTTCTATTTGTTATTGTGTGGTTCATTTTGTTATCGTGTGGTTCTATTTGCCATCGTGTGGTTCTATTTGTTATCGTGTGATTCTATGTGCCATCGTGTGGTTCTATTTGCCATCGTGTGGTTGTATTTGTTATCGCGTGGTTCTATTTGCCATCGAGTGGTTGTATTTGCCATCGAGTGGTTGTATTTGTTATCGTGTGGTTCTATTTGCCATCGAGTGGTTGTGATTGCCATCGAGTGGTTGTATTTGTTAACGTGTGGTTCTATTTGCCATCGAGTGGTTGTATTTGTTATCCTGTGGTTCTATTTGCCATCGAGTGGTTGTATTTGCCATCGAGTGGTTGTATTTGTTATCGTGTGGTTCTATTTGCCATCGAGTGGTAGTATTTGCCATCGAGTGGTTGTATTTGTTATCGTGTGGTTCTATTTGCCATCGTGTGGTTCTATTTGCCATCGAGTGGTTGTATTTGCCATCGAGTGGTTATATTTGTTATCGTGTGGTTCTATTTGCCATCGAGTGGTTGTATTTGCCATCGAGTGGTTGTATTTGTTAGCGTGTGGTAGTATTTGTCATCGTGTGGTTCTATTTGCCATCGTGTGGTTCTATTTGCCATCGAGTTGTTGTATTTGCCATCGTGTGGTTCTATTTGTTATCGTGTGGTTCTATTTGCCATTGTGTGGTTCTATTTGTTATCGTGTGGTTCTATTTGCCATCGTGGGGTTCTATTTGCCATCATGTGGTTCTATTTGTCATCGAGTGGTTGTATTTGCCATCGCGTGGTTCTATTTGCCATCGTGTGGTTCTATTTGCCATCGTGTGGTTCTATTTGTTATCGTGTGGTTCTATTTTCCATCAAGTGGTTCTATTTGTCATCATGTGGTTCTATTTGTCATCGCGTGGTTCTATTTGCCATCGTGTGGTTCTATTTGTCATCGTGTGATTCTATTTGGCATCGTGTGTTTGTATTTGCCATCGCGTGGTAATATTTGCCATCGTGTGGTTCTATTTGCCATATGTGGTTCTATTTGTTATCGTGTGGTTCTATTTTCCATCTTGTGGTTCTATTTGGCATCGTGTGGTTCTATTTGCCATCGCGTGGTTCTATTTGTCATCGTGTGGTTCTATTTGTTATCGTGTGGTTGTAATTGTCATCGCGTGATTCTGTTTGTCATCGTGTGGTTCTATTTGTCATCGTGTGGTTCTATTTGTCATCGTGTGGTTCTATTAGCCATCGTGTGGTTCTATTTGTTATCGTGTGGTTCTATTTGACATCGTGTGGTTCTATTTGCCATCGCGTGGTCTGTTTGTTATCGTGTGGTTCTATTTGTTATCGTGTGGTTCTATTTGACATCTTGTGGTTCTATTAGCCATCGTGTGGTTCTATTTGTTATCGTGTGGTTCTATTAGCAATTGTGTGGTTCTATTAGTTATCGTGTGGTTCTATTTGTTATCGTGTGGTTCTATTTGACATCGTGTGGTTCTATTTGTCATCACGTGGTCCTATTTGCCATCGCGTGGTTCTGTTTGTCATCGCGTGGTTCTATTTGCCATCGTGTGGTTCTATTTGTCATCGCGTGGTTCTATTTGTTATCGTGTGGTTCTATTTGTTATCGTGTGGTTCTATTTACCATCGTGTGGTTCTATGAGCCATCGTGTGGTTCTATTTGTTATCGTGTGGTTCTATTTGTTATCGTTTGGTTCTATTTGACATCGTGTGGTTCTATTTGCCATCGCGTGGTCTGTTTGTCATCGCGTGGTTCTGTTTGTCATCGCGTGGTTCTATTTGCCATCGTGTGGTTCTATTTGTCATCGCGTGGTTCTATTTGTTATCGTGTGGTTCTATTTGTTATCGTGTGGTTCTATTTGTCATCGTGTGGTTCTGTTTTTCATCGCGTGGTTCTGTTTGTCACCTCGTGGTTCTGTTTGTCATCGCGTGGTTCTATTTGCCATCGTGTGGTTCTATTTGCCATCGTGTGGTTCTGTTTGTCATCGCGTGGTTCTATTTGCCATCGTTTGGTTCTATTTGTCATCGCGTGGTACTTTTTGTTATCTTGTGGTTCTATTTGCCATCGTGTGGTTGTATTTGTCATCGTGTGGTTCTATTTGTCATCGCGTGGTTCTATTTGTTATCGTGTGGTTCTATTTGCCATCGTGTGGTTCTATTTTCTATCGAGTGGTTCTATTTGTCATCATGTGGTTCTATTTGTCATCGTGTGGTTCTATTTGTCATCACGTGGTTCTATTTGTTATCGTGTGGTTCTATTTGTCATCGTGTGACTCTATTTGTCCTCGCGTGGTTCTATTTGTTATCGTGTAGTTCTATTTGTCATCGTGTGATTCTATTTGCCATCGTGTCGTTGTATTTGCCATCGCGTGGTTCTATTTGCCATCGTGTGGTTCTATTTGCCATCTGTGGTTCTATTTGTTATCGTGTGGTTCTATTTTCCATCGTGTGGTTCTATTTGGCATCGTGTGATTCTATTTGTTATCGTGTGGTTCTATTTGCCATCGCGTGGTTCTATTTGTTATCGTGTGATTCTATTTGTCATCGTGTGGTTCTATTTGTCATCGCGTGGTTCTATTTGTTATCGTGTGGTTATATTTGTCATCGTGTGATTCTATTTGCCATTGTGTGGTTGTATTTGCCATCGCGTGTTTCTATTTGCCATCGTGTGGTTCTATTTGCCATCTGTGGTTCTATTTGTTATCGTGTGGTTCTATTTTCCATCGTGTGGTTCTATTTGGCATCGTGTGATTCTATTTGCCATCGCGTGGTTCTATTTGTCATCGTGTGGTTCTATTTGTCATCGTGTGGTTCTATTTGTCATCGTGTGGTTCTATTTGTTATCGTGTGGTTCTATTTGTCATCGTGTGGTTCTATTTGTTATAGTGTGGTTCTATTTGTTATCGTGTGGTTCTATTTGTTATCGTGTGGTTGTATTTGTTATCGTGTGGTTCTATTTGTCATCGTGTGGTTCTATTTGTCATCGCGTGGTTCTATTTGTTATCGTGTGGTTCTATTTGTTATCGTGTAATTCTATTTGTCATCGTTCGATTCTATTTGTTATCATGTGGTTCTATTTGCAATCGTGTGGTTCTATTTGCCATCGTGTGGTTCTATTTGTTATCGTGGTTCTATTTGTTATCGTGTGGTTCTATTTGTTATCGTGTAATTCTATTTGTCATCGTTCGATTTTATTTGTCATCGTGTGGTTCTATTTGCCATCGTGTTGTTCTATTTGCCATCGTGTGGTTCTATTTGTTATCGTGTGGTTCTATTTGCCATCGTGTGGTTCTATTTGTTATTGTGTGGTTCATTTTGTTATCGTGTGGTTCTATTTGCCATCGTGTGGTTCTATTTGTTATCGTGTGGTTCTATTTGTCATCACGTCGTTCTATTTGTTATCGTGTGGTTCTACTTGCCATCGTGTGATTCTATTTGTTATCGTGTGGTTCTATTTTCCATCGTGTGGTTCTATTTGGCATCGTGTGGTTCTATTTGTCATCGCGTAGTTCTGTTTGTCACTGGTGGTTCTATTTGTTATCGTGTGGTTCTATTTGTCATCGCGTGGTTCTGTTTGTCATCGTGCGGTTCTATTTGTCATCGTGTGATTCTATTTGCCATCGTGTGGTTCTATTTGTTAGCGTGTGGTTTTATTTGCCATCGCGTGGTTCTATTTGTCATCGTGTGGTTTTATTTGTTAGCGTGTGGTTCTATTTGTCATCGTGGGGTTCTATTTGCCATCGTGTGGTTCTATTTGCCATCGCGTGGTTCTATTTGTCATCGTGTGGTTTTATTTGCCATCGCGTGGTTTTATTTTTCATCGTGTGGTTCTATTTGCCATCGTGTGGTTCTATTTGCCATCGCGTGGTTCTATTTTTCATCGTGTGGTTCTATTTGCCATCGCGTGGTTCTATTTGTTAGCGTGTGGTTCTATTTGTCATCGTGTGGTTCTATTTGCTATCGCGTGGTTCTATTTGTCATCGTGTGGTTTTATTTACCATCGCGTGGTTCTATTTGTCACCGTGTGGTTTTATTTGCCATCGTGTGGTTCTATTTGTTATCGTGTGGTTCTATTTGTCATCGTGTGGTTCTATTTGTTAGCGTGTGGTTCTATTTGTCATCGTGTGGTTGTATTTGCCATCGCGTGGTTCTATTTGTCATCGTGTGGTTTTATTTGCCATCGTGTGGTTCTATTTTCCATCGTGTGGTTCTATTTGGCATCGTGTGGTTCTATTTGTCATCGCGTGGTTCTGTTTGTCACTGGTGGTTCTATTTGTTATCGTGTGGTTCTATTTGTCATCGCGTGGTTCTGTTTGTCATCGTGCGGTTCTATTTGTCATCGTGTGGTTCTATTTGTTATCGTGTGGTTCTATTTGTCATCGCGTGGTTCTGTTTGTCACTGGTGGTTCTATTCTGTTATCGTGTGGTTCTATTTGTCATCGCGTGGTTCTGTTTGTCATCGTGCGGTTCTATTTGTCATCGTGTGATTCTATTTGTCATCGTGTGGTTCTATTTGTCATCGTGTGGTTCTATTTGCCATCGTGTGGTTTTATTTGCCATCGTGTGGTTCTCTTTGTTATCGTAAGGTTTTTATTTTTTATCGAATGGTTCTATTTGCCATCGTGTGGCTTTATTTGCCATCGCGTGGTTCTATTTGTTATCATGTTGGTCTGTTTGTCATCATGTGGTTCTATTTGCAATCGTGTGGTTCTGTTGGTTATCATGTTGTTCTATTTGCAATGGTGTGGTTCTATTTTCCATCGTATGGTTCTATTTGCCATCGTGTGGTTCTATTTGTTTTCATGTTGGTCTATTTGTCATCATGTGGTTCTATTTGCAATCGTGTGGTTCTGTTGGTTACCATGTTGTTCTATTAAACTAATGCCAAGGTGTATTAAACTTGGTATCCGACAGTTTGGGCCAAAGATTTTTCCCAAAAAACTAAATCAGTCGTTGTTACCTGAAAATGTCTTGCATAATGTTCTTCATTGACGACCTAGAGCTTTGCGAATATCAAGCATAAATCTACACTCATTACTGCAAAACAGGTATTTCCTTTCTGACCTGCAGAGATAGCTTTTTTTAAACCAAGAAAACCACGTGACAACTGACTTCTGAGAACGAGTTATAACGTTATCCTTGTAGTCCACTCTGACGTCGAAATCTTATTTTTAGCAGATCACTATCGGGCTTATTTATAGATTTGGGAAGAATGAATATTTAGAGTGATTTTTGGCGCATTATATAGAAGCTTACAATATAGGTAGTGTTCAAAATCGTATTTACTTAGACTAAAGTATGAGCTTATGTGAAAATTATGCCTAAATTCACCAAAACAGTAAACAAACAACTGTAACGTGCATTTGATGTAGGCAAACTGCCGGAAACCACCTTTAAAGTACGCTTTAAAATACAACTATTGGTTAATACGTATATCAGTCTTTTCGAAAACAATCGTGACTTTCCGAGGATTATTTGCCCTTTTCTCCTTATATCCAAATTAGATTCTAAATCACAACAGAACGGATCTTAATTACAATGAAACAAACAGAATTAATATTCATACATCAATCACCATATGCTTTGCTTTTATTTCCAATCTAAAATACAAAATGTACATTTAACGATATTGCGACTTTACGTATAAAAAAAGATTGATTGGCGAAACAACCAATGTCGAGGGAGGGGGAGAGGAGAGCGTGTGTGAGGAGAGTGTCAGGAAGGATATTGTAGGGGAGCGGAGACAGTCAGGAAGGATATTGGGGCGGGGGGGGAGAGGAGAGAGTCGGGAAGGATATTGTGGGTGAGAGGAGAGAGTCGGGAAGGATATTGTGGAGGAGAGGAGAGAGTCAGGAAGGATATTGTGGGGGCAGGAGAGAGTCAGGAAGGATATTGTGGGGAGAGGAGAGTGTCGGGAAGGATATTGTGGGGGAGAAGAGAGTGTCAGGAAGGATATTGTGGGGGAGAAGAGAGTGTCAGGAAGGATATTGTGGGGGAGAAGAGAGAGTCAGGAAGGATATTGTGGGGGAGAAGAGAGTGTCAGGAAGGATATTGTGGGGGAGAGGAGAGAGTCGGGAAGGATATTGTGGGGGAGAGGAGAGAGTCGGGAAGGATATTGTGGGGGAGAGGAGAGTGTCAGGAAGGATATTGTGGGGGAGAGGAGAGTGTCAGGAAGGATATTGTGGGGAGAGGAGAGTGTCGGGAAGGATATTGTGGGGGAGAAGAGAGTGTCAGGAAGGATATTGTGGGGGAGAAGAGAGTGTCAGGAAGGATATTGTGGGGGAGAAGAGAGAGTCAGGAAGGATATTGTGGGGGAGAAGAGAGTGTCAGGAAGGATATTGTGGGGGAGAGGAGAGAGTCAGGAAGGATATTGTGGGGGAGAAGAGAGTGTCAGGAAGGATATTGTGGGGGAGAGGAGAGAGTCAGGAAGGATATTGTGGGGGAGAAGAGAGTGTCAGAATGTTTATTGTGGGGGAGAGGAGAGAGTCGGGAAGGATATTTTGGGGGAGAGGAGAGAGTCGGGAAGGATATTGTGGGAGAGAGGAGAGAGTCGGGAAGGATATTGTGGGGGTGAAGAGAGTGTCAGGAAGGATATTGTGGGGAGAGGAGAGCGGATGGGAGGTTAAAGTCAGGAAGGATATCGTGAGTGTAAGGAGAGTGTGAGCACAGGTACAGAGGACATAAGAAGAGTGTTAGACATTTCGACGAGTAGTGTTGTCTTAGTAGACACTTCGACGAGCAGCATCGCCTTTTTAGGCATTGCGACGAGCGAATAGCAACGTAGCCATGTTAGACTCTTCGACCAGTAGCACAGCTTTCTTCTACATTTGGCGAGCAGCGTACCCTTGTTAGACTCTTCGACCAGCAGCACTGCTTTCTTCTACATTTAGCGAGCAGCGTACCCTTGTTAGACTCTTCGACCAGTAGCACTGCTTTCTTCTACATTTGACGAGCAGCGTACCATTGTTAGACTCTTCGACCAGCAGCACTGCTTTCTTCTACATTTGGCGAGCAGCGTACCCTTGTTAGACTCTTCGACCAGCAGCACTGCTTTCTTCTACATTTAGCGAGCAGCGTACCCTTGTTAGACTCTTCGACCAGCAGCACTGCTTTCTTCTACATTTGGCGAGCAGCGTACCCTTGTTAGACTCTTCGACCAGCAGCACTGCTTTCTTCTACATTTAGCGAGCAGCGTACCCTTGTTAGACTCTTCGACCAGCAGCACTGCTTTCTTCTACATTTAGCGAGCAGCGTACCATTGTTAGACTCTTCGATCAATAGCACATCTTTCTTCTACATTTGGCGAGCAGCGTAGCCTTGTTAGACACTTCGACCAGCAGCACTGCTTTCTTCTACATTTGGCGAGCAGCGTAGCCTTGTTAGACACTTTGAAGAACAGCAAACCCTTGGAAAATTGTTATAAGCAATTACAACTGTTGAATACCATATTTTTATTAGAGAAAAACAACTCTCAAATGACTAAACCTATTCGCCTGCTTTCTAAATATGAAATAAATTAATATATAGATAGGCATCTATATAAAAATGATTTGAAAAATGTTAGCTGAACTGCTTTGTTTATAAATACCTAACTAGCTGGAAATTGTTCAACGTCATTGTATTCTCAGTGTGTTTTTACTTCATTATACTCCTGTTAACAGCGATGTTCCTCTCGTATTTTTAAATATGACTGTCATTGTTTATACAACGTGGACAGAATGCACAATATTTAATTTAGGAAAAAATAAATAAACGGCACCATTCTATATGACATTGTAATTTCTTTGCATGCTAGTACATGTCAGTGACGGAAAATTCACATCTCAGCATATTAACGTATTTTGTATGCAACGGCAAATCTAATTTCAATATTCTTTGTCTTCTTGATACTGTATGTAGATGTTCTTATGTGTAGCAAGGCGGTAATTGGGCTTTCTATCCTGGGTGTTGACAATTGATTGCTTTTAAGATCTGCACAGGTTCGGTGCGGGCTTTGATGGATTTAATGCATATTAATGAAGTGGAATCAATTTATTATTGCTACAAACTTCATTAAGGGAATATTTCTGTCAAGTTTTCAGAAAATAAAGAATAATAGAGTTCTCCATACATGTGAGTCTCTGAGTTCCTGTATTAGGTGGCACATGAGTCTTATGCAATGGAACGCATACCAAATAACATAACCATGACTGTTCGTAGGTAAGTATATTATAAATCTTCAGTATATATACGCTCACATACTTTAATTTTAGAACGATTGGTAATTAATAACTGTATATTCTCTTCACAGCTCTTAGAACTTTATTTTCTTATATTTGTTTGAACCTTGAGATTTCTTTGTTGATTTCTTATGTTTAAAGTCCCGCCAATCATTTTGCACTTATTCGGAGACATTGTCAAAGTGATGTAAATATAGCGCTGATTTTACTGTGATAACATGCCAAGAGTACCTAACGTAACACCAGATCTAGTCACATCCTGACACCGAATCAACCACTCATGGAACTTTCATTGTTGGTGACGCGCAGGAGCGTGACACTTTTATGATGGAATGCTCACGGAAATGTTCACATGGGGAAACGAGTCTTTGTTGAAGAGCCTGAGACTAACTCGAGAAATGTCGAAAATGTCCGAATTAGTTTTATTGATGTAGCTCATAGTTCGATACTTTAAGTTATTATCTTTTTTTATTAAGAAAGCAAATTTATTAATTGCCCTTAATTTCGAATCTTGCTTCGTTCTTTACAGAAACAGTGATTTGTGTTTCTCTTTAAATAACACAATTAATAAAACTGTGGATTATACTGGACGGAGCATTGTTCACTACATCAACTGTAACATCTGAATCTTGGTGCAAGTTTAATAGTTATATAAAAGCGTCATATTCAGAATATCAATGCAGCCCTGTCAGGTCCGTGTCCATCTAATAAAAGCATATAGCTTTTTCAACATTAATCAAAGCGCTTAAAGTATTTAGCTTTTACCTCACGGTCACTTTATACTTCCCTGAATATACATGTTTTGCAAGAAAAATAACAGACAACCGGACAGTAACTCTGCGATCAATGTTATTGCTTTTTGACAGCAGGTAAGGGAGAGACAATACTATCTGACAACCAACTGACAACTAACACGAAGTTCACCCTGTGTGTTCTGGACTTGTATCACCCGTTTATTCACAAGATAAGTCTAATTTTTTGGGTGCTCTATTTAACCATTATAGAGACAGCCAAGGTCTAAAAATAACCAAACGAATTGTAAAAGGCAATTGGTAAATATGGTTCCTCGGTTATCTTAGTGAATGCAACTTTCACAGAGATGTATGTATTAACAATACTGATCTGCCTTTTAAAATTGTCATTTAAGGTATTGTTATTTCTTTGTTATCACGTTTCGTGTGTTTAAGCCCCTTGGGTGGTTTCATTAAGTACCGGAATGCTCCGCACATAGACCATTTTAAGAGTTATCGTACATGAATAAATCGACAATACGTTGATACCACTGTAACTGGCGATGTATTGCCTGAATACATACCCTAGTAGCACGATGAGAACAAACAAGATTCTATCGACTTGGACGTTGACGTATATTTATATGGAAGACATAGAAAAGACGAGGCGTGTATTTTCTCTGGTCCATTGAGTAAGATGTTGGGCGCTGGATCACAGAATGCCGAGTTCGAACACTTGCAGACCAGGAGTTGTAGGTTCATGGGAACGACTATTTGCTGCGCATTACTTCCGGTTGATAATATCTGAAGACTGGTTCTGCCCAATTAATGGTCAAAAGAGAAGAATTACTGCAAGTTAAAGAAACTGGTTTACCTAATCGCGTTAACAATAAACAAAAATCTTCAGTCTTAACAAAGACATTAATAACGAGAAAATATCATTTAATTACAACTTCTCGACCTGCACCCAGATGTTTAGCAATAAAGCTTTCTTAAAAACTTCGACAAAATAAATGCATTTTTTGAAATTAGAAATTTTTCAGGAGAAAGGTTTGATTTGTTTTTATTTTGTGATAGCTGTTATATCTGGTGAAATCGGAAATCGCAGCTGTTCTGTGATACCCTTTTCCGAAAAAAAGAACGGAGTATTCCTTTTTTAACATTATAGCTTGCAACAATACAATAATATGTAGCTTGCAATTGTAAAAAAGTAACTGGCATTTATATAATTCACATCTGTTAAATATTTAACACAATGCCCGCCTAAGCCATGTGTTGACTGGGACGAGACAAAAACGTTACTAAAACTTGTTAAAATTAAAACTTTTTAAAAAAATCGTTTAGAGTCAAATCCGACAGTCATCGCTTTAACATATATAATGCTATTTGTGAACATAAGCACAATAAAATAGTTACAATTTCTGAAAGCATTAAAGACCTTTGTAAAGCTGTCTGTTTATGTGATTGAATTAAAGATTACCCCGTTCTATTGCTGATGCCGATTGGTTCACAATAATCACGCATAGCTTTCAAAAATGCTGACTGGGTTAAAGATTCAAGCAGGAAGATGTATTCATTAAAACAACAAATGAACCTTTAAATCAACCTGCAACTTGGACATCATCGGATTTTACCTGTCATTTATTTGATAAATCGTTTTCAAAAGACGATCAATATTTGAACAGTGACGTCCATTTAAGAAAATCTTCTCAATTTGAACACAATCTTCATTCTTTATTTGTCAAATGTTTATGTGATTAATGGACAGTGTAAGAGAGTGTTTTGTTCCTAGGATAGTCATCTTCTTGTTTAAAGCCATTCTCTCTATGGCGCCTTCTGTGTCTCACATTCTAGCTCTTTCTTGCATCTTATTTACACAATTTTTACCATACTAGCAACGTCAGGCTGTTATTTGCGACGGAGGGGTCCAGAAAAATATCTGGGTAGAACCACCAGCGTACCGCAGGTCAACCGAGCACACACAATGAAGTTCAGAAAAATGATGTCTCTTGTTTCAAATTGGTTGAATGTTGGGGATATTTCGTCCAGCGAGATCTCCCCCAACAATGCTTTAATCCTATTTTTATTGTATGTTAATGATATCTCCTGGGTATGCCCTGAACTTAACATTGATATTTATGCTGACGACGCGACTGTTTATCAATCTGGTCTTAATGTGCAGGAAATTGATATGAAATTACAAAAAGATATTAAGCATATACAGAGATGGTGTACAACAAAATAACATGTGTCTGCATCCTGATAAAACAAGTTGCGTGTTGTAAGCATCTAAACATCAGAAAAATAAACAACCGCTGCTGCATTTAACGATTAACGACAGTTTTACGATCGGTTGATTGTCAGAAAATTCTTGGAGTTTATGTAGACTCAGATTTGAGCTGGAATCGACAAATTGAACAAGTATGCAAAAGGCTTAACTCAAAGATAATACTGTTAAAACACATCATAAACTATCTAACTAACGACATGAAACGAATGTTCTTCAATGCCTTTATTTTGCCAATTCTTGATTATTGTTGTCCCGTTTGGGGGAAGGCTAGCGTTACGCGAATCAACAAAATTAACACAGTTCAAAAACGAATTCTGAGAATTATTTCATGTAAACCAAAAAGGTACCCCAGTGTAAAACTATTTCACGAATATCAAGTTTTAAATTTTCAAAATAGATGTAAATATCACGCGGCTGTCTTAATATATAAAACAATGCATTACTTGGTACCAAACTATATGTTCGATATCATCAAGTTTTCGAACAATATATGCAAGGCACAATATATACTTAGATCTATGACAAACAAGGATCTTGTTTTGCAACATAGGCCGATGACAAAATATTACAAAGACACGTTTTCATATTTTTGTATAAATGTATGGAATGAAATACCGACTCATATAAAAATGTCAAAATCCATTCATATTTTTAAAATTTCATACAAAAGTTTTCTATTTGAAACACTGCGATAAAAGGCAGTGATATATTTACAAGGAAAGAAAAACAATTTACAACTCAGAAAGTACCGTAAAATTGCCAATTTAGCAAGCCCTATATAAAATGGAACTACTTTGCTGGTATAAATTACATAAAATTATATTATACATATGTTATTTTCTTTTGAGTGACTATTTGAATATTTAAGGGTTTTCTCTAACTACCGGTATACTTGTTTTCAATGTACATCCATTTTTCATTTAAACTAATGTAGACATTATGTATGAGACAACTAGCGTGAATGTTATTGCATACATGTGTGAGGCTTATCAATTTGTTTAATTTTGTGTACCAATTTATGTATATGATTAAATTCTAATACAAAAACAACAACAACAACAAAACAACAACAAACAAACAAAACAACAACAACAAATGAACACGCAAACAAACAACAAACAAACACAAACAAACAAACCATACATAACAAGTGTATATTACTGTTTGTGATCAGATAATTATATTGAATATCTTCAATAATTTAACCTTTTCCGTGTTCTTATATAGTTTGTAAACGTAATCGACTAGTACCATTGTGACTGCTTGAATGATATGATAACATACATGTATTATACTCACTAAATCACTTATGATAAAAATGATAAATGTTGTTTGTATGAATGTGATCTTTCTAATAGATGTTCAATAGCTGTATTCATTATAATTTGTGTAAGTATTTCAATTGTTACATTGCACATTTATTTTATTTCTATTTTTAGTCGAAGGCCTCTGTTAGAAAAGGTGCATATTATATGCTGTGTGTATGTATATAGCTTATGAGTTACCTTCGTAAAATAAAGATATTATTATTATTATTATTATTATTATTATTATTATTATTATTATTATTATTATTATTATTATTATTATTATTATTATTATTATTATAATTATAATTATAATTAATATTATTATTATTATTATTATTATTATTATTATTATTATTATTATTATTATTATTATTATTATTATAAATAATTCACTCGCCCACAAGCCTGTATACATTGTCATCAAAAATACATAAATCATAAAAAAATCTCTTATTAAAAACTTTCCATCGTAAGGGGATATATGCAGATATATTTCACTTAGCTAGCATTTTTATTTGCACCACAAAGAATATGTAAAATGTCTTAATCGATTTTGTAACTTTTCTGTAGCTCCTGGTAAGTGACAAGTTTTGTATTTTTATATTTCAAACCAGAATATTATGGATAAGTTTGTCCTCAGGACGATCAGACATATTTCCCTTAAAATCTAGTTCTATCTTTCTCCGCAGAAGCCACCATGTTGGCATGTTCGATCTACGAACGCAAAATTTTCCATGGGAACATAAAACCCCGGACTCCATAAGCGGCCATGCGTACACATCATGCCTAGCTACATCCCAGCTTTGTATCATGTTCTAACGCAAAACTGTGGTCAGGTCGCTTAAAAATTGTGATATATTGATACATAACTGCTTGATGCAAGGTGTGACGCTAAATTTCTTATAGTTGCGCTTGAGGGCGGTAACACCCACAATCGATTAATACGTCTTTGTCTCTTGTCAGTTACAATCGTGACTTTGTTCTCAGATTATTTGCCCTTTTCTTTTTAAGCTACCCAATCGCAATAGCCAGCCAATCTGTCTCATAAATAAGAGTTAGGTATGGATTAACTAGGCTGCAACTGTTGATAAAACACCGTTTCATTGTTCTGATTTAGCTTATCGTTGATAGGGTAGACTACGATTGTCAAGTGGCTAGACGACCACATTAGGTCAATAGCCGTCGTGGACAATAGGACACATGATTGCAGACACACACACACC
>CM017562.1:64152637-64224389 GCA_007844125.1 Sinonovacula constricta | reverse complement strand
TGCTGTTCACACTTTAAAGCCACTGTTTACATCGGACAATGGTAGAACACTTCTGCTGTTCACACTTTAAAGTCACTGTTCACACCGGACAGTGATAGAACACTTCTACTGTTCATACTTTAAAGCCACTGTTGACATCGGACAGTGATAGAACACTTCTGCTGTTCACACTTTAAAGTCACTGTTCACATCGGACAGCGAGAGAACACTTCTACTGTTCATACTTTAAAGTCATTGTTTACATCGAACAGTGATAGAACACTTCTGCTGTTCACACGTTTAAGCCACATTGACATAGGACAGTGATAGAACACTTCTACCGTTCATACTTTAAAGTCACTGTTTACATCGGACAGTGATAGAACACTTTTACCGTTCACACTTCAAAGTCACTGTTTACATCGGACAGTGATAGAACACCTTTTCCGTTCACACTTTAAAGTCACTGTTCACATCGGACAGTGATGGAACACTTCTGCTGTTTATACTTTAAAGTCACTGTTGACATCGGACAGTGATAGAACACATCTACCGTTCATACTTTAAAGCCACTGTTGACATCGGACAGTGATAGAACACTTCTTCTGTTCATACTTTAAAGTCACTGTTTACATCGGACAGTGATAAAACACTTCTACTGTTCAAACTTTTAAATCACTGTTCACACCGGACAGTGATAGAACACTGCTACTATTCATACTTTGAAGTTACTGTTCACATCGAACAGTGATATCACACTTCTACTGTTCATGCTTTAAAGTCACTGTTCACATCGGACAGTGATAGAACACTTCTACTGTTCACAGTTTAAAGTCACTGTTCACACCGGACAGTGATAGACCACTGCTACTATTCATACTTTAAAGTCACTGTTCACATCGAACAGTGATATCACACTTCTACTGTTCATACTTTAAAGTCACTGTTCACATCGGACAGTGATAGAACACTTCTACTGTTCAAACTTTTAAATCACTGTTCACACCGGACAGTGATAGAACACTGCTACTATTCATACTTTGAAGTTACTGTTCACATCGAACAGTGATATCACACTTCTACTGTTTATACTTTAAAGTCACTCTTCACATCGGACAGTGATAGAACACTTCTTCTGTTCATACTTTAAAGCCACTGTTCACACTGGACAGTGATAGAACACTTCTGCTGTCAACACTTTAAAGTCACTGTTCACATCGGACAGTGATAGAACACTTCTACTGTTCATACTTTAAAGCCACTGTTCACATCGGACAGTGATAGAACACTTCTACCGTTCACACTTTAAAGTCACTGTTCACATCGGACAGTGATAGAACACTTCTTCCGTTCATACTTTAAAGCCACTGTTTACATCGCACAGTGATAGAACACTTCTACTGTTCATATTTTAAAGTTACTGTTTTCATCGGACAGGAATATTACAGGGTCTTATGTTCACACTTTAAAGTCATAAAGTATTCAAAACCAATATCATTAACAGTAGACCTTAATTTAAACAAACTCCAAATCAATTATTGATATTGATTTGAGTGCCCAAAAGTTCACTGCTCAAGATACCTTTATCTATTTATTGGGTTTATCGTCCCACCAACAGTATTTCAGTTATCTGGAGACGGTGTCCACTTGAAGCAGATATATTGCTGCCTACACTGTGTATAGCATGCCGTGAACACCTGGCATGATACCACACCCAGTCACATTATCATGACACCGGGCCAACCAGTCGTGTAACTACCCTTATATTTGCTTGGGCGTTAGCAAGGAAGCTATACCGCTACCATTTTTAACGACTTTGGTATGTCGCAGTCCTGGATCGAACCCGGGGCCTCCTGTACCTGGAGCCGACGCTCTACCGATTGCGCTACCAGGTCCGGTCAAGATACCTCTTTTCTTGTTGTTAAAAAAAATCCGATAGTCTGCTCCTTCACACTGTCGCTCGCATTCTTGATAAACATGGACGGTCATATCTCTAAATAAACCATGAAATATAATTAATTAATTGCGTTTGTTGCGCATGTGACCTATCAAAAGACATTTTTAAAATTCGCGTGCATAGTGTTCACTGTACTTCTTGTCCCATTGTGACCGGTTTGGAAAAATAAAACTTAATTGGCTTGCTAGAGTTTAATAGAGCTAATGTGTAATAATTTTGAGCCTGTAAAAAACCCATATAGTCTGTGGTCGTCATAGTTCCTTTAAATATGGTCATTTATGTTGTCCGAAAGCTTATGCATTGGCTTCCTTAATTGATTCTACCTCATTAATTACTTTGAAAATGTAGCTTTATTGCAATATCTATTGAATAATGCCACCTTGCAGCGGCAGGATATGAGTTTCAACAGTACTTTAAAATCACTGTAGGTTTTAGTAACTATTTCACCGTTTTCCAGCTATGCTTTTTTATTAAGAATTTCCAAGGAATTATCATATGTGTAGTTATTCATAAGAATGGAAATACTTAAAACTGTGTTCTGTATAAGGTTGTTTAAACATTAGATGTCTTCATTTACAGTCTTAGTCAACATGCAGAATTATTTATCTTAGTCTAATAGTTAGAGACAAGTGAAGTGTTGCCGCCCAATTTCACGACAACAAGTTGTTGTCTAGAATACGTGTGATAAAACATTGGCGGTGTTTGTATGTGCCCTCATCAACCATGTTTTTGCAACAGCCATATATTCAAACTGGCATGACTTTGTGAGTCTTCAAAAATACAGATGATGGATATTGTTGTTTTCACTCAATGGTATGGCAAGGCCCCTCGTGTCAAAGTTGTTCTGTTTTACTGTGCAACTTTCGCCTTTTAATCTTGTAGACTGGCTCCCCTAATCCTTCACTATAGCCCTAGATAACAATGGTCATGTAGCGTTATAGTGTACAGAATTGTGATAGATAAAGATTGATTGAATAAAAGCACAATGTTTTCTGAAACTTCCCTACATTATTAACCATCATACATTATTTGAATTTGCGTTTAGTAAAAATAATGTTTACGAGTGAAAACATCGTGAAAAATATGGCAACAAACGTGGAAACTATTTATCATCGGTTGTAAGATAGCATCCAAACAAGACGTTGCGTGACAATGCACAACAGTCGGTGTTACGAGAAAAACACGGTTGATAAATTGTTAGAAACCACAGTTAATTGATATACATGCGGCTTCGTGCATATTTTAATTATTCGTTAGAAAATGGGGAAAATATATAAGCGCTAACATAAAGTTTTTGTCTTCGCTACAGTTTATCATTTCTCTTGCAATGTATTAAGTATGTTCTTGGTTGGTTGCGGTTAGAAAACAAGCAGTCAGTAAATCTCAACATGTTGCCATTTTATACATATTCATTTTACATTAAAGCCACCGTAACCGCTTCTAGTAATAATGCAGTCGCTACAAAACAATTCAAAACAAGAAGTTGTATGCACAATAATACTACACAAAACAACAGCTTTTAAGCTATTAAGCGCCGGTTCATCTCAAAATTGCAGATATAATAAAATTGTATGTAAACATTTCGCCATTTGCGAAATATATTATAACACGTATACATTTACTAAGACTCAATAGCGCAGCTGTTTTGATTTAAGACTGTTATGTAAGCAATTTCGGAATTAATCAAATCTTTCCGAATCCACGTGTATAATATGTGTTGCTTCTGTGACGTTTGAATTTATTTTCCCTGGCTATCATGTCTTGTTATCTTGTTTTATTTTTTATCATGTAACTTAAAAACGTAATGGAGAAGGTATCCAGTGTTATCTGTTACCGTTATGATGGCGTTCAATGTCATGTTAATTTAGATGTAGCTTGTACCCTAGTAGATTTCTGGGGCCATATTTTCGACTTCTTAATACGTGTATGTATATGTATGTCAAGCATAATGCAAAGTATGTGTATCAAGTCATTATATTATTCACAATTGTTTACTATTGCGTCATTGTTATGGTTAAATAAGTTTACATGAAGGGTACGAAATACACATTTTAGGTTTTATTTATAAGGTGCATGACGACAGAAGCAGGCTGTGGTAAAGCTATTGTTCGTTTGAAACAAATCTTAAGTAAAATATTAAATGTCATGAGAACGGCTTGATGCTTAAAATTTAAATTTAACTTAAGTTTATCTTTTGGTGGCGAGGGGGCATTATCTGATTGCAGTTACAAAATTGTCTGTCATTGTCGGAGTAAACACGGTGTCGTTAATTATAAGTTAATTGCATATCGCGTAAGTCAAATATAGTTTAATTAATTTCCATATTTCTATTATGTTAAGTATTCCAGGATGAGATATTGGGACGTATTCGGAGCTCACCAAAATACATATGTATGGTTTTCCACTGAATATAATGAAAGTTTAAAATGCACATAAATTGAAATATTTCATTGTTATTTTATTTTTAAAAGGTTAAAGAAAAACAAATTGACACTTAAAAACAAATAAATTATTATTATTATTATATATCGACAAGTTGAATATAAACAAATAGAGTTGAAGCATGAGTGATATTATGACAAAACATTTGGACTTCTGAAAGATTAAATAAATTAATAATGGTGTCCAGCCACTGTATTACTCTCATAAGATGCTGGGTTGCCTTTGCGTGGCCGACCAACGGGGCTTGGACATCGTGACCTTGCATATAACGGGTGCCAGGCTTGTTGAGTCTGGAGACTTCTCAAATGGAGTCGAAATACTGGCAGGTACTTGTTTCTGTTTGCTCATAGGCTGGTGACACTTGGTGCTGGTGTCTGTGGTCACAGTCAATGGACAGGAAGTGCTGGTGTCTGTGTGGTGGTAGGCGGTGACACAGTTGGTGCTGGTGTCTGTGTGGTCGTAGGCGGTGACACAGTTGGTGCTGGTGTCTGTGTGGTCGTAGGCGGTGAGAACCGTTCACAGAAATACCCGTCATGACCAGGAGGACAAACACACTTACACGCGCAACTGTCCGTCACAATACACTTGCCGCCATTCTGACACAACTGCTGAAATAAGTTGCACTGGTTTTTATCACATGGAACAGATTTTTCTTCTACGACCTTTCGCACAAAGGTTGGGTTGTTGCGAACCATCTCACGAAGCTGCTCATAAGTGATACCATCCGCGGCCCATACAGTCGTCATGAGAATCAGGGTGCTGAAGGTCCAGCCGGCGATTGAAATCATAATCTTTACTTTATTATTGGGAAACACTATACCGAATTATGTCTTCTTTACAAGCAATCCGTTTGTATAGCTGGTATTACAGGTATTTATGTATGTTTTTCTGCAAGCACGTAAGTTAAGTTCGCATTTCAAGTTAGCGCACTCATCACAAATGGACCAGTAACTATTTGAATCATTTTCATACAGTTTGTTGGTATTTATACAGCGGGATCTGTCTAGCTGAAAGCTTCAAAACCACAGCTTACGACAAATGGCAATGAATGTCCTCTACCGTAATTAATTTCCACGCAAAAGTGTGTATTGTATGACGCATAATGTACGTCTAGGGGCGACGTGTCACAAAGAGGGCCTGGCCGATGGGCCCATCTGGCCGCATTCCGCTCTTACAACTGCTAGTGTTGACTTTCCATATATAGAGCATGAGTGTTGTTTTCGTGAATCGTGAATTTCGTGAAACAGAAAACAGAGCCCTTTCTTTCACATCGTTGTACAATTGATGATATGCAGCTAAAGTGCTCGTCGATCATAGTGCGGTTTTATGCGAACATTTATCAAGAGTTAAATACCTTTTGCTGCAATTTATTACCAGGCCTGATTACTTATCAAGCTTTTAATCTCCTCTTTTATATGAAACATATGGCAACTGGTTTAGCTGGTAAGCTTAAAGGCCAACGGGAATCCTATTTATATACTATGTGTTATAATTGTGTTGTTCTGTCGAATGGTTTAGATTTGTTTTGTGCCCTGATGAAGTTCTGGTAAAATAATAATTACAATAATGCTGAGAGAATAGATCGTTGATAAGCCATTAAGATCTAGCCCAGTGTAATGTTCATCATATAAATAGAAAAAAATGAATGGGAACAAGTCGCGATGCAGTTTGATTCTCCCGCATATTAAGACAGTAATTAATGTTTTGTTACAAATAATCTGGCGATCAGAGGTAACAATATCGTCCATTATTCATTGTGATTTCACAAAGTTATACATAATTGAATAAACTATAATAATAAATACAAATGTAAACACCCGTGCCCAAGTCGCTTGAAATATTGATTTGTATACACGTCTAGTAATAGTTTACCATTTCTCTCATCTGGAGAGTAAACATTTTTATTATCTACATCTCGTAACTAAAACAATGAAGTTACTTTAATAACTGGTTTGTTCATGATCACTTATAATTTACATAAAATTAAAATTAGAAAATGTGTTTTTAAATCTGTTACTGACATTAAAACAATCATTTATATCAGAGGAGACACATGAAAAATTTTGTTAGGAGTAATAATTTAGTTGCACGAAAACATGTGATAATTACAAATAATAACTGCACATATATTTTTTACATTGATACAAAAATAGTATTTATGAGCTCTGGTCATTTGTTTGTACTTGGGCTACAAATAACCCAGAGATCTATCTCCTCAAACAGGAAAACCAGAGAACGGTTAAAAATGTGTAATTTTTCAGGTTAAACTGTCATTAATTCATAATGCTGTAACCATTTATAAGTGTATATCTTAACCAGGCAGTTTAGTACGATGTTGTGACCATTAGTAAGTGTATATCTTAACCAGGCAGTTTAGTACGATGTTGTGACCATTAGTAAGTGTATATCTTAACCAGGCAGTTTAGTACGATGTTGTGACCATTAGTAAGTGTATATCTTAACCAGGCAGTTTAGTACGATGTTGTGACCATTAGTAAGTGTATATCTTAACCAGGCAGTTTAGTACGATGTTGTGACCATTAGTAAGTGTATATCTTAACCAGGCCGTTTAGTACGATGTTGTGACCATTAGTAAGTGTATATCTTAACCAGGCCGTTTAGTACGATGTTGTGACCATTAGTAAGTGTATATCTTAACCAGGCAGTTTAGTACGATGTTGTGACCATTAGTAAGTGTATATCTTAACCAGGCCGTTTAGTACGATGTTGTGACCATTAGTAAGTGTATATCTTAACCAGGCAGTTTAGTACGATGTTGTGACCATTAGTAAGTGTATACCTTAACCAGGCTGTTTAGGACGATGTTGTGACCATTAGTAAGTGTATACCTTAACCAGGCAGTTTAGTACGATGTTGTGACCATTAGTAAGTGTATACCTTAACCAGGCAGTTTAGTACGATGTTGTGACCATTAGTAAGTGTATACCTTAACCAGACAGTTTAGTACGATGTTGTGACCATTAGTAAGTGTATATTTTAACCAGGCAGTTTAGTACGATGTTGTGACCATTAGTAAGTGTATATTTTAACCAGGCAGTTTAGTACGATGTTGTGACCATTAGTAAGTGTATACCTTAACCAGGCTGTTTAGGACGATGTTGTGACCATTAGTAAGTGTATATTTTAACCAGGCAGTTTAGTACGATGTTGTGACCATTAGTAAGTGTATATCTTAACCAGGCAGTTTAGTACGATGTTGTGACCATTAGTAAGTGTATATCTTAACCAGGCAGTTTAGTACGATGTTGTGACCATTAGTAAGTGTATATCTTAACCAGGCAGTTTAGTACGATGTTGTGACCATTAGTAAGTGTATATCTTAACCAGGCAGTTTAGTACGATGTTGTGACCATTAGTAAGTGTATATCTTAACCAGGCAGTTTAGTACGATGTTGTGACCATTAGTAAGTGTATATCTTAACCAGGCAGTTTAGTACGATGTTGTGACCATTAGTAAGTGTATATCTTAACCAGGCAGTTTAGTACGATGTTGTGACCATTAGTAAGTGTATATCTTAACCAGGCAGTTTAGTACGATGTTGTGACCATTAGTAAGTGTATACCTTAACCAGGCAGTTTAGGACGATGTTGTGACCATTAGTAAGTGTATATTTTAACCAGGCAGTTTAGTACGATGTTGTGACCATTTGTAAGCGTATACCTTAACCAGGCAGTTTAGGACGATGTTGTGACCATTAGTAAGTGTATACCTTAACCAGGCAGTTAAGTACGATGTTGTGACCATTAGTAAATGTATATCTTAACCAGGCAGTTTAGTACGATGTTGTGACCATTTGTAAGTGTATATCTTAACCAGGCAGTTTAGTACGATGTTGTGACCATTAGTAAGTGTATATCTTAACCAGGCAGTTTAGTACGATGTTGTGACCATTAGTAAGTGTATATCTTAACCAGGCAGTTTAGTACGATGTTGTGACCATTAGTAAGTGTATATCTTAACCAGGCAGTTAAGTACGATGTTGTGACCATTAGTAAGTGTATATCTTAACCAGGCAGTTAAGTACGATGTTGTGACTATTAGTAAGTGTATATCTTAACCAGGCAGTTTAGTACGATGTTGTGACCATTTGTAAGTGTATACCTTAACCAGGCAGTTTAGTACGATGTTGTGACCATTAGTAAGTGTATATCTTAACCAGGCAGTTTAGTACGATGTTGTGACCATTAGTAAGTGTATACCTTAACCAGGCAGTTTAGTACGATGTTGTGACCATTAGTGAGTGTATATCTTAACCAGGCAGTTTAGTACGATGTTGTGACCATTAGTAAGTGTATATCTTAACCAGGCAGTTAAGTACGATGTTGTGACCATTAGTAAGTGTATATCTTAACCAGGCAGTTTAGTACGATGGTGTGACCATTAGTGAGTGTATATCTTAACCAGGCAGTTAAGTACGATGTTGTGACCGTTAGTAAGTGTATATCTTAACCAGGCAGTTTAGGACGATGTTGTGACCATTAGTAAGTGTATATCTTAACCAGGCAGTTAAGTACGATGTTGTGACCATTAGTAAGTGTATATCTTAACCAGGCAGTTTAGTACGATGTTGTGACCATTAGTAAGTGTATATCTTAACCAGGCAGTTTAGTACGATGTTGTGACCATTTGTAAGTGTATATCTTAACCAGGCAGTTTAGTACGATGTTGTGACCATTAGTAAGTGTATACCTTAACCAGGCAGTTTAGTACGATGTTGTGACCATTAGTGAGTGTATATCTTAACCAGGCAGTTTAGTACGATGTTGTGACCATTAGTAAGTGTATATCTTAACCAGGCAGTTAAGTACGATGTTGTGACCATTAGTAAGTGTATATCTTAACCAGGCAGTTTAGTACGATGTTGTGACCATTACTGAGTGTATATCTTAACCAGGCAGTTTAGTACGATGTTGTGACCATTGGTAAGTGTATATCTTAACCAGGCAGTTTAGTACGATGTTGTGACCATTAGTAAGTGTATATCTTAACCAGGCAGTTTAGGACGATGTTGTGACTATTAATAAGTTTATACCTTAACCCTGCAGTTTTTTTTTCTATGTCTTTGTTAAAGGTTTTTAAATGGACAAATATGTTAAAGGTATTATCCGACAATTGGTCAATATCAACTATAATTAAGAAAACCTAACCTCTGCCTTGGTGATGGTGGACATCAATTCTGCATACACTTAGGCATTTATCTAAAGTAATACGATTTTGAACACATCCCTACATGTAAGGCGGCACTTACCGTGAAAATTTCGCTCTAAATATTAATTTAATTTTCAAATCTATGAAAAAGTTCGAAGGGAATATCTGCTAAAATAGATCCGACGTCGGATAACGTACATGATGCTATAAGGTGATCTCGAAAGTAATTGGTCACGTGATTTTCTTAATTTTAAAGACGCTTACTATGCAACGTGTCTCAGATTGGAGATATATGTTTGTAATGACGAGTGGGGATGCTGAGCTTTTCACGTAGATATATGACATTAATAAATATCATTTTCAAGTAACAATAATGTATATGGATGTTTCGTACAAATTCAAACCGTCAGATAGGACCTTTTACAATTCTAAATGTGTTTTATTGTATGCCTTTCTTATCTATGTGCCCATAACTGTTTCGTTTAAGGCTTACGATATTTAACTTCATTTGTCAAGTTGTCAGCATTTGAAAGATTGTTTGATGGCGGTTGTTGTTGTTTTAAAACAGAGAAGTCATTTGTTTTGTAAAGGAATGCATGAGATTTACATATTAAAATAAGACTTATATCAGCGAGAGGACAAGAGTGATCCCATTTTCATTTTCATATACATTAAAACACTATAAAGCTACAAAGATAAAGCCTGATGTGTGACTGTCACCGAGTTATATACATTTCAATCCTTACACTGCTGAGACGTTATACATGTTACTGATGCCAACAGTTTAGATTGGCATCGACCAGCTCTTGCTGGAAGCTTTCTGATCACGATCTGCATTCTTTTCTGCTTTGTCTATGTCAATTTATGTTGTTTTATCCCTGTAAACTTTTAATTAATAAACAAAATAACTCATTTGGGTTATTCAGAAATTCAGCATAATAAAGGTTATATTCAACTTAATTATGTTTAGTCCTACTATTATGGAGTTGAAAATACAGCTTTTACAAACAACATATCCATCTTGTGCCCCACAACATCAAGATTTTCTTTACAGTCGTGATAAGTGCGTGGATGGGATTCGGTATACTTAATGAAGTCGTGAAAACAATATTGTTAATTAAGCGTGTGGTTTGTTGTTTAAAAATTGTCACGTGATGCAATTTTGACAGATTGTTTTGTCCGGTCCAATACGCCAGATGGTTGATATAACATATTTAACATAACACATTATATTTATCTGGTCACAATGTTCAAGCTTTTAGAGTCACCGACATCTCAACTGCTCTTCGCGTTTGGTTCTAGTCCTGGTTGTGGCAAAAACTTTCAGGTGGGACTGCGAGTTCTTTCAGCTGGTCTGCGTTGCCTTGGTGGTTCTGTTCAGACATGTATGTGGGGTCTTCCTTCACCAATACCTCCTTTAACGTCGCCAATATAACCACATTTGTTGTCGTTGCAATGCAACAAAAATAATTGTTCTTGAGCCTTACAGACTTATAAACCATTAAAAATATTTATAATGCAAAGTGCGTTAATCTAAAACTTGCTGTCATTTTGCTGCTTCGGGTTTGACATTTTGGCATTTAAATTTATTTGTAGAAAATCGTAAAAAAAGAATAATGTTTTACTATAATGTTTTACTATATTGCAAAAGTTGAGAATATAGTATTTAAAACGCCATTCCTGACGTGTGGCGTTCATGACGTCAAGTGCCAGATTGGTATATTGCATGTCTGTATAACATTTTGCAACACATGGTCAAATCTTTGTAATAAGCACGTCATATTATTTTAAACGATCGGTTTTATAACTGAAAGATGTATAACATTTTATATTAAAATGAAATGTGTGTCACTGTCGTGCAGCAGTTTACACTTTCCAGGACACAACTTTCGCGGGTTTAGGCAAAATGTGTTGGTGGGGGTCAGCTAATCTCCTTGCATCATGTATGTAATCAATCATTGCTTGTCAACATGTTAAATATTATTTTATCACTTTCTACAAATGGGTCTATCGACATTTAAACAACTCGTTTTACTTATATAAAGTAGTTTAGTATTAATTGTCACCATTAGAGTGTAACAATGTCAACGAAATATCCATCACACAAAGTTTTAACGTTCATTATTTTCCGATATGAGCAAAGTGAGGCCCGTATGGTCAACTTGTTTTATTCCTACATATTTTCACCTTGATAAATATTGTTGTATCACTCCAACAAGATTTAGAATGGAACAAAAGCCCTTTTCATCTCTATTTTTAAATGAATTTTTATTAAACACCTTGTGTTGAATGTGAGACAATCAAGTATTGTTCAATGTCACCTTTTGAATTCAAACGATAATTAATAGCAAAACACGTTTCATAAAGAGAATCTTTCATAATATCACGAGACTCCGAGTTTTCTTACTTCTGAATGTGTATTGTTGTAAATGTTATAGTATTGTATTTGGTTTGTAACGACAAGGGGGAACAAGATACGTAAAAGTCTAAAAAAAATAGACACTTTCATATCGATTTTATATAGGAAAAATAATGTTTCGAATATTTATTAAATTAAAGCCGGGTATTGATATTTGTTAAGATTTTGCATACACGTGTCCTGGAAAATGTTGTTCATTGATACTATAGAGTGAAGCATAAATCCCCAATAGTCATTGCAATCAGGTACTTCCTATCTGTGCCACGCTGCAGAGATAGCTATTTTTAAACTGAAAAAAATCACGTGACAACTTACTTTTGAGATAACGTTATATCGTCAACCGGATGATTCGCTCTGACGTATATATCTATTTTTATCAGAGATCACCATCGTATTTCTTTAAATATTCAGAAATAATACGTTTTAGTGTTGTTGTTTTTTATGTTGTTGTTGTTGTTGTTGTTGTTTCGTGATTTGTATTGTCTAACAACAAAGGTAGTGTTCAAACCCGTCTTTACTTAGACTAAAGTATGAGCTGAAAAATTATGCCCAAATTTTCAAAAGCAGCGGTAAGACATCTTTATACGTATTTACTTCAGGCAAACTGTTGGATGTGTATCTGACGGGAGCTGTGTACGGTGTATCAGGGCAGTTTCACGTAGAATGCTTTACCCAGAAATTTCGACAGACGTGTACACAAGGAAAGCCGTTATACAAAAATGTTTGTGGTGCAGGTTGCGTTATTTCACATTCATTGGTTTGTGATATATGATTTGTATATGACAAATATATAATCCATATATTTTCCCACATATGTTCGCTAAGAAGGTGCTGTGGACACGGCATCGATATGCAGTTTGAGGGGGAAAATAAGATATTTCTAAATATGGACCAACTGTTATTGGTGAATGTCTACAGAACGTGTCACGGACGCATGTCTACAGTACATGTCAAGGATGCATGTCTACAGTACATGTCACAGATACATGTCTACAGTACATGTCACGGATACATGTCTACAGTACATGTCACGGATACATGTCTACAGTACATGTCATGGATACATGTCTACAGTACATGTCACGGATACATGTCTATAGTACATGTCACGGATACATGTCTACAGTACATGTCACGGATGCATGTCTACAGTACATGTCACGGATACATGTCTACAGTACATGTCACGGATACATGTCAACAGTACATGTCACGGATACATGTCCACAGTACATGTCACGGATACATGTCTACAGTACATGTCACGGATACATGTCAACAGTACATGTCACGGATACATGTCTACAGTACATGTCACGGATACATGTCAACAGTACATGTCACGGATACATGTCCACAGTACATGTCATGGATACATGTCTACAGTACATGTCACGGATACATGTCTACAGTACATGTCACGGATACATGTCTACAGTACATGTCACGGATACATGTCAACAGTACATGTCACGGATACATGTCCACAGTACATGTCATGGATACATGTTTACAGTACATGTCACGGATACATGTCTACAGTACATGTCACGGATACATGTCTACAGTACATGTCACGGATACATGTCTACAGTACATGTCACGGATACATGTCAACAGTACATGTCACGGATACATGTCCATAGTACATGTCACGGATACATGTCCACAGTACATGTCACGGATACATGTCTACAGTGGACATGCTACATTACATGTCACGGATACATGTCTACAGTACATGTCATGGATACATGTCTACAGTACATGTCACGGATACATGTCTACAGTACATGTCACGGATACATGTCTACAGTACATGTCACGGATACATGTCTACAGTACATGTCACGGATACATGTCTACAGTACATGTCACGGATACATGTCTACAGTACATGTCATGGATACATGTCTACAGTACATGTCACGGATACATGTCAACAGTACATGTCACGGATACATGTCCACAGTACATGTCACGGATGCATGTCTACAGTACATGTCACGGATACATGTCTACAGTACATGTCATGGATACATGTCTACAGTACATGTCACGGATACATGTCTACAGTACATGTCATCTACAGTACATGTCACGGATACATGTCTACAGTACATGTCACGGATACATGTCTACAGTACATGTCACGGATACATGTCAACAGTACATGTCACGGATACATGTCCACAGTACATGTCACGGATGCATGTCTACAGTACATGTCACGGATACATGTCTACAGTACATGTCACGGATACATGTCTACAGTACATGTCATGGATACATGTCTACGAACATGTCACGGATGCATGTCTACAGTACATGTCACGGATGCATGTCTACAGTACATGTCATGGATACATGTCTACAGTACATGTCACGGATACATGTCAACAGTACATGTCACGGATACATGTCTACAGTACATGTCACGGATGCATGTCTACAGTACATGTCATGGATACATGTCAACAGTACATGTCACGGATACATGTCTACAGTACATGTCACGGATACATGTCTACAGTACATGTCACGGATACATGTCTACAGTACATGTCACGGATACATGTCTACAGTACATGGCACGGCTGCATGTCTACAGTACATGTCACGGATACATGTCTACAGTACATGTCATGGATGCATGTCTACAGTACATGTCACGGATACATGTCTACAGTACATGTCACGGATGCATGTCTACAGTACATGTCACGGATACATGTCTACAGTACATGTCAAGGATACATGTCTACAGTACATGTCATGGATACATGTCTACAGTACATGTCACGGATGCATGTCTACAGTACATGTCACGGATACATGTCTACAGTACATGTCACGGATGCATGTCTACAGTACATGTCACGGATACATGTCTACAGTACATGTCACGGATACAAGTCTACAGTACATGTCAAGGATACATGTCTACAGTACATGTCATGGATACATGTCTACAGTACATGTCACGGATACATGTCTACAGTACATGTCATGGATACATGTCTACAGTACATGGCACGGATGCATGTCTACAGTACATGTCATGGATACATGTCTACAGTACATGTCACGGATGCATGTCTACAGTACATGTCATGGATACATGTCTACAGTACATGGCACGGATACATGTCTACAGTACATGGCACGGATACATGTCTACAGTACATGGCACGGATACATGTCTACAGTACATGGCACGGATACATGTCTACAGTACATGTCACGGATGCATGTCTACAGTACATGTCATGGATACATGTCTACAGTACATGGCACGGATACATGTCTACAGTACATGTCATGGATACATGTCTACAGTACATTTGCACGGATACATGTCTACAGTACATGTCATGGATACATGTCTACAGTACATTTGCACGGATACATGTCTACAGTACATGTCATGGATACATGTCTACAGTACATGTCACGGATACATGTCTACAGTACATGTCACGGATACATGTCTACAGTACATGGCACGGATACATGTCTTCAGTACATGGCACGGATACATGTCTACAGTACATGTCACGGATGCATGTCTACAGTACATGGCACGGATACATGTCTACAGTACATGTCATGGATACATGTCTACAGTACATGTCATGGATACATGTCTACAGTACATGGCACGGATACATGTCTACAGTACATGGCACGGATGTATGTCTACAGTACATGGCATGGATACATGTCTACAGTACATGGCACGGATGCATGTCTACAGTACATGTCACGGATACATGTCTACAGTACATGGCATGGATGCATGTCTACAGTACATGTCACGGATACATGTCTACAGTACATGTCACGGATACATGTCTACAGTACATGTCACGGATGCATGTCTACAGTACATGTCACGGATACATGTCTACAGTACATGTCAGGGATGCATGTCTACAGTACATGTCAGGGATGCATGTCTACAGTACATGTCATGGATACATGTCTACAGTACATGTCACGGATACATGCCTACAGTACATGTCATGGATACATGTCTACAGTACATGGCACGGATGCATGTCTACAGTACATGGCACGGATACATGTCTACAGTACATGCCACGGATACATGTCTACAGTACATGTCATGGATACATGTCTACAGTACATGTCAGGGATACATGTCTACAGTACATGTCAGGGATGCATGTCTACAGTACATGTCACGGATACATGTCTACAGTACATGTCACGGATACATGTCTACAGTACATGTCATGGATACATGTCTACAGTACATGTCACGGATACATGTCTACAGTACATGTCACGGATACATGGCTACAGTACATGTCACGGATACATGTCTACAGTACATGTCACGGATACATGTCTACAGTACATGTCACGGATACATGTCTACAGTACATGTCACGGATACATGTCTACAGTACATGTCACGGATACATGTCTACAGTACATGTCAAGGATGCATGTCTACAGTACATGTCACGGATACATGTCTACAGTATATGTCAAGGATGCATGTCTACAGTACATGTCATGGATACATGTCTACAGTACATGTCACGGATACATGTCTACAGTACATGTCACGGATGATGATCAACATCATGCATTTTTCTTCTCAAGTGTTTTATACGCAACGACATTAAACCTGCAAACTCATGGCGGTTTTAAATATCTTTAGTTAGAAATAAACGTTCTACTTAAAATTGTATACTTGTTTAAAAAAAAACACAAATACTTGCATTTCGAAGCTATTCTACCTTCAGCTTGCACTTTTGGCGACGTACCATAAATAATGTGTTTTAGAACGTGCTATTATACGACAAGCCCCCCTCCCACCCCCCACCCCACCCTCACCCCACCACCAACACCACAACCACCACCTAGTGCCAGTTCAAATTGTAATGATAATGTAATATGCTGGTGTTTATATAGGACGTTGTCATATTTGTGTATTGTAAACATGTTTACCACGATCAAATGACTTTAATTGCTTTGGTGTGCCATGTATCAACCGCGATAAATATGCATTTGAAACGGTGGTTGTCGGTCTATTTCGTCTTCTATCAAAATCAGTGGCGGAAGAACCATCATAAAGGAGTTGGGGTGCGGGTGTACGTCAATAAAAACGCACCAATAGTCCGTTGACGGCAGGCAGGTCGCCGTAACATTGACGTTGTCGTCCGACCCAGAGAAGTGGCGGTTTACACGGATGTCACAGTGGTCGCCAGCTTATACAGCATGTTCTTGCACCACGTTGTCCTGGTATCCGACAACGGGATTGTAACTAGAACTGTGTGACATCTGGTTTCAAGGATAGGTCACAGTGACATGGTTACTGTTTGGTTAACTGTGAAATGAACAGGATGCTCTAATAACATTAGACAGTTTTGTATTTCCTTGCAAAAAAATGAAATCAATTGGGGATTGAATGTGTACTTTGTTGACACAACGAACCGAACCGGAAATATTTTTTTGATAAAATTCCTTCAGATATGTAATTATGTATTAAAAAAGTCGCCTGATACCTGGTCAAAATGTCAAAAGGCGGACCTTGATGACTGTAATGGATGACGCATTAAACTCAGAAAATAACGTGCAATTGCTATTTTTGTTACCTCCCCAAAATAAAAGATAAAAATTAACTTCTTGGATATTTCATCGAGCACAAATGACAGAGACATAATGACTGACCAGAGTTGATATTTATGGCAGGTCTGCCACAAGGGGATGACAAGTATTTAGGGTACATGTTATTGGTTCTCATGCACGGGATCATAATTTTGATTCACGTGTCTTGCATTTTTATGATTTGCTATTTTAATTTTTTATTCGAATTTTATATTACACTTAACATAACTAGCAAGAACCAAACCTAATCGCGCATAAAGTTGACATGGCATAGTTTGTCTGATTTGAGATGAGTTTTGGCCCTTTATTAATATATTTTGACAGGACTACCCTCGGCTACTTTTTGTTTTGTCGGATTTTAAGTTTACTTTACATACTTGGTTAGGTAAGTACGAAGTTGCGGACATCGTTAAAACGGCACTTAAATTAAGTTTATGGTCCTTGGTTATGTATTGAGAAAATTAAATTTGCATTATTTCTCAGCTACGATTAGTCTGACTTCTCAAACCCTGTGAATACTAATGCTAAGGAATATCATTGGCACTACCTGCTATAGAGTTATGAACCTTTGTTATATTTTGTATAATATGTATGCGAGATTTTTGTTTTTGTTGACCATTTTAATGATAATTGTGTGCCGTTCCGGGGTCGGTAGGGATATCTCTCATCAAAAATGATCAGTTATAGTTTTGTCGGTTTGTTGAACAGACCAAAACATAGCATGGTGAAACCATGCGTTTGAAACGAAGTTTAACTACGCTAAGTTGTACTTATAGACATTGTAAATGTCACACTAAATAATACCAATTACAGAACCCCTAGTTGCAATTATAGACATTGTAAATGCCATACTAAATAATACCAATTACAGATACCCCCTAGTTGTAATTATAGACATTGTAAATGTCACACTAAATAATACCAATTACAGAACCCCCTAGTTGTAATTATAGACATTGTAAATGTCACACTAAATAATACCAATTACAGAACCCCTAGTTGTAATTATAGACATTGTAAATGTCACACTAAATAATACCAATTACAGAACCCCCTAGTTGTAATTATAGACATTGTAAATGTCACACTAAATAATACCAATTACAGAACCCCCTAGTTGTAATTATAGACATTGTAAATGTCACACTAAATAATACCAATTACAGATACCCCCTAGTTGTAATTATAGACATTGTAAAAGTCACACTAAATAATACCAATTACAGAACCCCCTAGTTGTAATTATAGACATTGTAAATGTCACACTAAATAATACCAATTACAGAACCCCCTAGTTGTAATTATAGACATTGTAAATGTCACACTAAATAATACCAATTACAAAACCCCCTAGTTGTAATTATAGACATTGTAAATGTCACACTAAATAATACCAATTACAGAACCCCCTAGTTGTAATTATAGACATTGTAAATGTCACACTAAATAATACCAATTACAGAACCCCTAGTTGTAATTATAGACATTGTAAATGTCACACTAAATAATACCAATTACAGAAGCCCCTAGTTGTAATTATAGACATTGTAAATGTCACACTAAATAATACCAATTACAGAACCCCTAGTTGTAAGTATAGACATTGTAAAAGTCACACTAAATAATACCAATTACAGAACCCCTAGTTGTAAGTATAGACATTGTAAAAGTCACACTAAATAATACCAATTACAGAACCCCTAGTTGTAATTATAGACATTGTAAATGTCACACTAAATAATACCAATTACAGAACCCCTAGTTGTAATTATAGACATTGTAAATGTCACACTAAATAATACCAATTACAGAACCCCTAGTTGTAATTATAGACATTGTAAATGTCACACTAAATAATACCAATTACAGAACCCCTAGTTGTAATTATAGACATTGTAAATGTCACACTAAATAATACCAATTACAGAACCCCTAGTTGTAATTATAGACATTGTAAATGTCACACTAAATAATACCAATTACAGAACCCCCTAGTTGTAATTATAGACATTGTAAATGTCATACTAAATAATACCAATTACAGAACCCCTAGTTGTAATTATAGACATTGTAAATGTCACACTAAATAATACCAATTACAGAACCCCTAGTTGCAATTAGACATTGTAAATGTCACACTAAATAATACCAATTACAGAACCCCTAGTTGTAATTATAGACATTGTAAATGTCACACTAAATAATACCAATTACAGAACCCCCTAGTTGTAATTATAGACATTGTAAATGTCACACTAAATAATACCAATTACAGAACCCCTAGTTGTAATTATAGACATTGTAAATGTCACACTAAATAATACCAATTACAGAACCCCTAGTTGTAATTATAGACATTGTAAATGTCACACTAAATAATACCAATTACAGAACCCCCTAGTTGTAATTATAGACATTGTAAATGTCACACTAAATAATACCAATTACAGAACCCCTAGTTGTAATTATAGACATTGTAAATGTCATACTAAATAATACCAATTACAGAACCCCTAGTTGTAATTATAGACATTGTAAATGTCACACTAAATAATACCAATTACAGAACCCCTTGTTGTAATTATAGACATTGTAAATGTCACACTAAATAATACCAATTACAGAACCCCCTAGTTGTAATTATAGACATTGTAAATGTCACACTAAATAATACCAATTACAGAACCCCTAGTTGTAATTATAGACATTGTAAATGTCATACTAAATAATACCAATTACAGAACCCCCTAGTTGTAATTATAGACATTGTAAATGTCACACTAAATAATACCAATTAAAGAACCCCTAGTTGTAATTATAGACATTGTAAATGTCATACTAAATAATACCAATTACAGAACCCCCTAGTTGTAATTATAGACATTGTAAATGTCATACTAAATAATACCAATTACAGAACCCCCTAGTTGTAATTATAGACATTGTAAATGTCATACTAAATAATACCAATTACAGAACCCCCTAGTTGTAATTATAGACATTGTAAATGTCACACTAAATAATACCAATTACAGAACCCCTAGTTGTAAGTATAGACATTGTAAATGTCATACTAAATAATACCAATTACAGAACCCCTAGTTGTAATTATAGACATTGTAAATGTCATACTAAATAATACCATCTACAGAACCCCTAGTTGTAATTATAGACATTGTAAATGTCACACTAAATAATACCAATTACAGAACCCCTAGTTGTAATTATAGACATTGTAAATGTCACACTAAATAATACCAATTACAGAACCCCTAGTTGCAATTAGACATTGTAAATGTCATACTAAATAATACCAATTACAGAACCCCTAGTTGTAATTATAGACATTGTAAATGCCATACTAAATAATACCAATTACAGATACCCCCTAGTTGTAATTATAGACATTGTAAATGCCATACTAAATAATACCAATTACAGATACCCCCTAGTTGTAATTATAGACATTGTAAATGTCACACTAAATAATACCAATTACAGAACCCCTAGTTGTAATTATAGACATTGTAAATGTCACACTAAATAATACCAATTACAGAACCCCTAGTTGTAATTATAGACATTGTAAATGTCATACTAAATAATACCAATTACAGAACCCCCTAGTTGTAATTATAGAGATTGTAAATGTCACACTAAATAATACCAATTACAGAACCCCTAGTTGTAATTATAGACATTGTAAATGTCACACTAAATAATACCAATTACAGATACCCCCTAGTTGTAATTATAGACATTGTAAATGTCACACTAAATAATACCAATTACAGAACCCCTAGTTGTAATTATAGACATTGTAAATGTCACACTAAATAATACCAATTACAGAACCCCTAGTTGTAATTATAGACATTGTAAATGTCACACTAAATAATACCAATTACAGAACCCCTAGTTGTAATTATAGACATTGTAAATGTCACACTAAATAATACCAATTACAGAACCCCCTAGTTGTAATTATAGACATTGTAAATGTCACACTAAATAATACCAATTACAGAACCCCCTAGTTGTAATTATAGACATTGTAAATGTCACACTAAATAATACCAATTACAGAACCCCCTAGTTGTAATTATAGACATTGTAAATGTCACACTAAATAATACCAATTACAGAACCCCCTAGTTGTAATTATAGACATTGTAAATGTCACACTAAATAATACCAATTACAGAACCCCTAGTTGTAATTATAGACATTGTAAATGTCACACTAAATAATACCAATTACAGAACCCCTAGTTGTAATTATAGACATTGTAAATGTCACACTAAATAATACCAATTACAGAACCCCCTAGTTGTAATTATAGACATTGTAAATGTCACACTAAATAATACCAATTACAGAACCCCTAGTTGTAATTATAGACATTGTAAATGTCACACTAAATAATACCAATTACAGAACCCCTAGTTGTAATTATAGACATTGTAAATGTCACACTAAATAATACCAATTACAGATACCCCCTAGTTTTAATTATAGACATTGTAAATGTCACACTAAATAATACCAATTACAGAACCCCTAGTTGTAATTATAGACATTGTAAATGTCACACTAAATAATACCAATTACAGAACCCCTAGTTGTAATTATAGACATTGTAAATGTCACACTAAATAATACCAATTACAGATACCCCCTAGTTGTAATTATAGACATTGTAAATGTCACACTAAATAATACCAATTACAGAACCCCTAGTTGTAACTATAGACATTGTAAATGTCATACTAAATAATACCAATTACAGAACCCCTAGTTGCAATTATAGACATTGTAAATGCCACACTAAATAATACCATCTACAGAACCCCTAGTTGTAAGTATAGACATTGTAAAGGCAGTCACTTTACCGACGGCTTGAGAGTCAATAGTGTTCGAGTCAGATGTCTTGGGCTCGGACAGAGATACTCGTCGGGGTTGCTAGATCTGAATTGTTGAACTAAACACGCATTATATAATTGCTTATCCGATAAGCAAATACAACCCTTGAGTAACAATGTCAACTGTTGTGATAATAAAGGCAGTACTTGTCGCTACAATTACATTAAGACACCTATATCCTAACCCTTTAGCAGATATAAAATGACAAGGTAAAAGAAAGTACTATAAAATAAAATAAGAAACGGGAAGAAACTTAAAATATTTTATTTTACGATGATATACAGACTAAATAAATACTAAAAAATACAAAACTTAACACATCACTCATAAAAATAGCATTTATGTTGGATTTCTAAATATACACTATAAAACAGGCACACATTTAACAGAGTGTGGTGCGGAAAAAGTTGTCTGAGTCGTTCACAAAACATTTAACATTTGTTCTTTGATTGACCACATGTCCGTACCTACATCACTATTATATTGATAAACAACGCGACGTCTTTGTAAACGCATCATAGGCAATATATCGCGCACTGCTCGTCTTGATCTCTGACCAGGTATAACAGAACTATGTTTCCTTAATGCCGTTATTAATAGTGTTGCTGCTGGTGTTGGTGATGTCGATGACGCTGAAGACGAACTCGTCTTTAAAGTCGTTAGTATTGAGATTGTTGTTGGTTTTGTTCCATAACCACACATTATACCAGTATATCCGGGGCTACACTTGCACTGGAAGGAACACACAACCATGTCCGGAATACACGAGCCTCCGTTCCTACAGATCCCCGGAAACAGTGAACACGGGTCATTACAACTTTCAGCCGGCCTGATGAGAACGAGTACAGCCAACATCCACCAAATGTCTGAACAAGTCAGCCGTACACAAACTGCTCCAATCATCTTCTTGTTGGACATTTAACCGAGTTTTGAGCAATGAAAACTTGTCTGTGTGAAGTATTGTCCTCTCATTTAATTATTCCCATGTAAGTTATGTTTTGCAAACCACGCAGGTATAGCAACAGAAACTATATACTTATAATTGTGCTTGCTTATCTCGTTTTGTGAAATTTAAATCTACAACAACATTTATATCACGGCTATCTAATTAAATTTCACCAAGACTTTACAAGATAAGCTCTGATCAGCGAATGGATGCATGTATTTATACAAAATGTCTTTTTGTGGTTGAGGCCTGTTAACATAAAACTTTCAAACACACCCATGTATGGGAATAATCGTGGGATGATGGCGAGGGACAGGATAAATTCCTGACTCATCCTACTATATTAAAACACTCTATTTTGAATATATCTCAACAATGAACTTTTTATATGCATCTAGTGCATTGATGTTACAAAGTGTTGCCTTTATATGGAATGGTATGGTAATCTTTAAGAATTTTAATTATTAATAATAATTTAAGAATCTTAATTATATTTCCTTTATTACTAAGACAATCTCCATTTTAAAAATGAAGGTTGTGGCGAACACCTCATCCATCTGATTATCAAGTACTGAAGCGAGGCCTTCGTGGCCGGGTTGAAAAGTTTTGGACTTAAATATCTTCTGACTAGCCGATTCCCACCGCGTAGGTTCGAGTCCCGGTCGGGTGTAAGACTTTATGTTGGATGGTCATACAGTAGACTTGCCTTACGTGCAATGTGTCAAAACCAAAATGAAAGTGAAAGTGCTCAAAGGACAAATGGCCCGAAAGAATGCATGAGTGAACATTTTTGTACTTTAATTTTTATTTATGACCATATATTTGTTAAAATAAAATACAATTATATCTTTGTTTCAAGGCACTATTTTATATCGCGGAAGCACAAATCCCCCAAATCGGCTTGCAGTGAGGTGTCATAGTACAGAGGTGACTAAAATCGAGTAATGTCACCATCTAAGTATAATAAGTAAATAAGTATAAAATGTTGTGCTGGTTGTTCTATCCAGGCAATTGTCGTTGGGGGGGGGGGGGAGGGGGGAGGGGTCTGCACTATTATGGCCGGACGTGGCTACAATAACCATAATCGTGTCGCTACGATGCTGTTGTTGTTGTTGTTTTTCAATTGTTTTTATTTATTTATTTGGGTTTTGCGGCACACCGACACTTAACAGGTCATACGGCGCCGAATACAAAGAAGTTTAACATGTCTGACTCTGTATTTAAAGTATATAAAACAAACAAACGCGGATATAAAAAAAAATATTTTAAATACAACTACCAAATGATGAAGATTTTAACGTCAGTTATAAATATCAGCTACATGTTTTAAATCATCCTTTTTAGGCTTGAAAGATACATGAAAATTAATGCACATCATATAACCAGGCACCGGTGTAGGTGTTACATCGGGCGTGCCCATCACATCAACATTTTCTTACATCTTATTAACTGATCACAACTTACGACTTGTGTCGGTTTTATAACCAACGTGTCACATTAAATTAGGGATTGGTTAGCATCTTTTATTGCTAATGTTTTCATTAATTGACATAAGCCTGAAAAATGTATACTGGTGATGTCGCTGTTTACTGTTAGCCTTCTAAGCTCCAATCGATCAGTTTTGAACAAGAAGCGTCCAGATCTGCCAGCTCCTGCTGAGAGCTGTCTGATCATGATCTGCACTATTTGCTTCCATGTCTTCAAGGAATAGCTTATGCACCTTTGCGTATACATGAGGAAGATGTCTAACAATTAATTTGGCTTATAAATAAAAGGTAGCAAGTAAGGATATTTACACCGGTTTAGTGGCTTTGAATGTACAAAAGTACTTTTATAATGGCTAGATCTGTTACGTTCTGTACAACCTGCCTGTTTGCCATAGGGTGCTTAATGAATAGCCAGTAGTGTATGTTATGTTTAGCCCATTTGTGATTGTGTAAAATCTGACATATAAGTATCTGCCATCATAATTAATGTAGATTAAACATTACTAACAGTAGTGTCATGACGAGAACTTGTTACAGCTTATTTGAGTTATTTGAATTGTTTCTCCCTTTTTTCATTTTCAGAGAACGTTTGTACAATGTAACGCGTCGCCACTATTTAACTTTCGCACCGGCATGTTTAATCTTGTCTTCTGACGTTGCAGATGTACCAATACAACTGCGTTTATAAATGTGGCAAATGTTAGTGATATAGGGCTCAGCAAAGGTCTACCACTTGTAAGGCACTGGTACAACCCGAATGTAACCGGACAAAACTTTCATGTTCATTGTTCGAACTGACTACCGTTGTGTCTGGGGTCGCCGTTTATCTGACTGACTACCGTTGTGTCTGGGGTCGCCGTTTATCTGACTGACTACCGTTGTGTCTGGGGTCGCCGTTTATCTGACTGACTACCGTTGTGTCTGGGGTCGCCGTTTATCTGACTGACTACCGTTGTGTCTGGGGTCGCCGTTCATCTGACTGACCACCGTTGTGTCTGGGGTCGCCGTTCATCTGACTGACCACCGTTGTGTCTGGGGTCGCCGTTCATCTGACTGACCACCGTTGTGTCTGGGGTCGCCGTTCATCTGACTGACCACCGTTGTGTCTGGGGTCGCCGTTTATCTGACTGACTACCGTTGTGTCTGGGGTCGCCGTTTATCTGACTGACTACCGTTGTGTCTGGGGGTCGCCGTTTATCTGGCTGACTACCGTTGTGTCTGGGGTCGCCGTTTATCTGACTTACCACCGTTGTGTCTGGGGTCGCCGTTTATCTGACTGACCACCGTTGTGTCTGGGGTCGCCGTTCATCTGACTGACCACCGTTGTGTCTGGGGTCGCCGTTTATCTGACTGACCACTGTTGTGTCTGGGGTCGCCGTTTATCTGACTGACTACCTTTGTGTCTGGGGTCGCCGTTTATCTGACTGACTACCGTTGTGTCTGGGGTCGCCGTTTATCTGACTGACTACCGTTGTGTCTGGGGTCGCCGTTTATCTGACTGACCACGGTTGTGTCTGGGGTCGCCGTTTATCTGACTGACCACTGTTGTGTCTAGGGTCGCTGTTAATTTAACTGACCACTGTTGTGTCTGGGGACGCCGTTCATTTAACTGACCACCGTTGTGTCTGGGGTCGCCGTTTATCTGACTGACCACCGTTGTGTGTGGGGTCGACGTTTATCTGACTGACCACCGTTGTGTGTGGGGTCGCCGTTCATTTAACTGTCCAACGTTGTGTCTGGGGTCGCCGTTCATGTAACTGACCACCGTCGTGTCTGGGGTCGCCGTTCATTTAACTGACCACCGTCGTGTCTGGGGTCGCCGTTCATGTAACTGGCCAACGTTGTGTCTGGGGTCGCCGTTCATGTAACTGACCACCGTCGTGTCTGGGGTCGCCGTTCATTTAACTGGCCAACGTTGTGTCTGGGGTCGCCGTTCATGTAACTGACCACCGTCGTGTCTGGGGTCGCCGTTCATTTAACTGACCACCGTCGTGTCTGGGGTCGCCGTTCATTTAACTGACCACCGTCGTGTCTGGGGTCGCCGTTCATTTAACTGACCACCGTCGTGTCTGGGGTCGCCGTTCATTTAACTGACCGCCGTTGTGTGTGGGGTCGCCGTTCATTTAACTGACCGCCGTTGTGTCTGGGGTCGCCGTTCATTTAACTGACCACCGTCGTGTCTGGGGTCGCCGTTCATTTAACTGACCGCCGTTGTGTCTGGGGTCGCCGTTCATTTAACTGACCACCGTCGTGTCTGGGGTCGCCGTTTATTTAACTGACCACCGTCGTGTCTGGGGTCGCCGTTCATTTAACTGACCACCGTCGTGTCTGGGGTCGCCGTTCATTTAACTGACCACCGTCGTGTCTGGGGTCGCCGTTCATTTAACTGACCACCGTCGTGTCTGGGGTCGCCGTTCATTTAACTGACCACCGTCGTGTCTGGGGTCGCCGTTCATTTAACTGACCGCCGTTGTGTGTGGGGTCGCCGTTCATTTAACTGACCACCGTCGTGTCTGGGGTCGCCGTTCATTTAACTGACCACCGTCGTGTCTGGGGTCGCCGTTCATTTAACTGACCACCGTCGTGTCTGGGGTCGCCGTTTATCTCACTGACCACCGTCGTGTCTGGGATCGCCGTTCATTTAACTGTCCAACGTTGTGTCTGGGGTCGCCGTTCATTTAACTGACCGCCGTTGTGTCTGGGGTCGCCGTTCATTTAACTGACCACCGTCGTGTCTGGGGTCGCCGTTCATTTAACTGACCAACGTCGTGTCTGGGGTCGCCGTTCATTTAACTGACCACCGTCGTGTCTGGGGTCGCCGTTCATTTAACTGACCACCGTTGTGTGTGGGGTCGCCGTTCATTTAACTGACCACCGTCGTGTCTGGGGTCGCCGTTCATTTAACTGACCACCGTCGTGTCTGGGGTCGCCGTTCATTTAACTGACCGCCGTCGTGTCTGGGGTCGCCGTTCATTTAACTGACAAACGTCGTGTCTGGGGTCGCCGTTCATTTAACTGACCACCGTCGTGTCTGGGGTCGCCGTTCATTTAACTGACCACCGTCGTGTCTGGGGTCGCCGTTCATTTAACTGACCACCGTCGTGTCTGGGGTCGCCGTTTATTTAACTGACCACCGTCGTGTCTGGGGTCGCCGTTCATTTAACTGACCACCGTTGTGTCTGGGGTCGCCGTTTATCTGACTGACCACCGTTGTGTCTGGGGTCGCCGTTTATCTGACTGACCACCGTTGTGTCTAGGGTCGCCGTTCATTTAACTGACCACCGTCGTGTCTGGGGTCGCCGTTTATCTCACTGACCACCGTCGTGTCTGGGATCGCCGTTCATTTAACTGTCCAACGTTGTGTCTGGGGTCGCCGTTCATTTAACTGACCACCGTTGTGTCTGGGGTCGCCGTTCATTTAACTGACCACCGTCGTGTCTGGGGTCGCCGTTCATTTAACTGACCAACGTCGTGTCTGGGGTCGCCGTTCATTTAACTGACCACCGTCGTGTCTGGGGTCGCCGTTCATTTAACTGACCACCGTTGTGTGTGGGGTCGCCGTTCATTTAACTGACCACCGTCGTGTGTGGGGTCGCCGTTCATTTAACTGACCACCGTCGTGTCTGGGGTCGCCGTTCATTTAACTGACCACCGTCGTGTCTGGGGTCGCCGTTCATTTAACTGACCGCCGTCGTGTCTGGGGTCGCCGTTCATTTAACTGACCAACGTCGTGTCTGGGGTCGCCGTTCATTTAACTGACCACCGTCGTGTCTGGGGTCGCCGTTCATTTAACTGACCACCGTCGTGTCTGGGGTCGCCGTTCATTTAACTGACCACCGTCGTGTCTGGGGTCGCCGTTCATTTAACTGACCACCGTCGTGTCTGGGTCGCCGTTCATTTAACTGACCACCGTCGTGTCTGGGGTCGCCGTTCATTTAACTGACCACCGTCGTGTCTGGGGTCGCCGTTCATTTAACTGACCACCGTCGTGTCTGGGGTCGCCGTTCATTTAACTGACCACCGTCGTGTCTGGGGTCGCCGTTCATTTAACTGACCACCGTCGTGTCTGGGGTCGCCGTTCATTTAACTGACCACCGTCGTGTCTGGGGTCGCCGTTCATTTAACTGACCACCGTCGTGTCTGGGGTCGCCGTTCTTTTAACTGACCAACGTCGTGTCTGGGGTCGCCGTTCATTTAACTGACCACCGTCGTGTCTGGGGTCGCCGTTTATCTAACTGACCGCCGTTGTGTCTGGGGTCGCCGTTCATGTAACTGACCACAGTCGTGTCTGGGGTCGCCGTTCATTTAACTGACCACCGTCGTGTCTGGGGTCGCCGTTCATTTAACTGACCACCGTCGTGTCTGGGGTCGCCGTTTATCTAACTGACCACCGTCGTGTCTGGGGTCGCCGTTCATTTAACTGACCACCGTTGTGTCTGGGGTCGCCGTTTATCTAACTGACCACCGTCGTGTCTGGGGTCGCCGTTCATTTAACTGACCACCGTCGTGTCTGGGGTCGCCGTTCATTTAACTGACCACCGTCGTGTCTGGGGTCGCCGTTCATTTAACTGACCACCGTCGTGTCTGGGGTCGCCGTTCATTTAACTGACCACCGTCGTGTCTGGGGTCGCCGTTTATCTAACTGACCACCGTCGTGTCTGGGGTCGCCGTTCATTTAACTGACCACCGTCGTGTCTGGGGTCGCCGTTCATTTAACTGACCACCGTCGTGTCTGGGGTCGCCGTTCATTTAACTGACCGCCGTTGTGTCTGGGGTCGCCGTTCATTTAACTGACCACCGTCGTGTCTGGGGTCGCCGTTCATTTAACTGACCACCGTCGTGTCTGGGGTCGCCGTTCATTTAACTGACTACCGTCGTGTCTGGGGTCGCCGTTCATTTAACTGACCACCGTCGTGTCTGGGGTCGCCGTTCATTTAACTGACCACCGTCGTGTCTGGGGTCGCCGTTTATCTAACTGACCACCGTTGTGTCTGGGGTCGCTGTTCATCTGACTGACCAACGTTGTGTCTGGGGTCGCCGTTCATCTAACTGACCACCGTTGTGTCTGGGGTCGCCGTTCATTTAACTGACCACCGTTGTGTCTGGGGTCGCCGTTCATTTAACTGACCACCGTTGTGTCTGGGGTCGCTGTTCATCTGACTGACCAACGTTGTGTCTGGGGTCGCCGTTCATCTAACTGACCACCGTTGTGTCTGGGGTCGCCGTTCATTTAACTGACCACCGTCGTGTCTGGGGTCGCCGTTTATCTAACTGACCGCCGTTGTGTCTGGGGTCGCCGTTCATTTAACTGACCACAGTCGTGTCTGGGGTCGCCGTTCATTTAACTGACCACCGTCGTGTCTGGGGTCGCCGTTCATTTAACTGACCACCGTCGTGTCTGGGGTCGCCGTTTATCTAACTGACCACCGTCGTGTCTGGGGTCGCCGTTCATTTAACTGACCACCGTTGTGTCTGGGGTCGCCGTTTATCTAACTGACCACCGTCGTGTCTGGGGTCGCCGTTCATTTAACTGACCACCGTCGTGTCTGGGGTCGCCGTTCATTTAACTGACCACCGTCGTGTCTGGGGTCGCCGTTCATTTAACTGACCACCGTCGTGTCTGGGGTCGCCGTTCATTTAACTGACCACCGTCGTGTCTGGGGTCGCCGTTTATCTAACTGACCACCGTCGTGTCTGGGGTCGCCGTTCATTTAACTGACCACCGTCGTGTCTGGGGTCGCCGTTCATTTAACTGACCACCGTCGTGTCTGGGGTCGCCGTTCATTTAACTGACCACCGTCGTGTCTGGGGTCGCCGTTCATTTAACTGACCACCGTCGTGTCTGGGGTCGCCGTTCATTTAACTGACCACCGTCGTGTCTGGGGTCGCCGTTCATTTAACTGACCACCGTCGTGTCTGGGGTCGCCGTTTATCTAACTGACCACCGTTGTGTCTGGGGTCCCTTTTCATCTGACTGACCAACGTTGTGTCTGGGGTCGCCGTTTATCTAACTGACCGCCGTCGTGTCTGGGGTCGCCGTTCATTTAACTGACCACCGTCGTGTCTGGGGTCGCCGTTCATTTAACTGACCACCGTCGTGTCTGGGGTCGCCGTTTATCTAACTGACCACCGTCGTGTCTGGGGTCGCCGTTCATTTAACTGACCACCGTCGTGTCTGGGGTCGCCGTTTATCTCACTGACCACCGTCGTGTCTGGGATCGCCGTTCATTTAACTGACCAACGTTGTGTCTGGGGTCGCCGTTCATTTGACTGACCAACTTTGTGTCTGGGGTCGCCGTTCATTTGACAGACCACCGTTGTGTCTGGGGTTTAGTATAGTAAATAGATGGAAAAAGATCAAGTACAGTACAATGTGCGTGGGAATTAGTTGTGTACCAATCGCGAAATGTCGACCCATTTCTGAATTAAGTGCGCAGGCACTAAATACATAGTTACCATAAAAAGCACAACCAAATAGTTTAAACCCTAATTAAACATGAATGTCGAAGAAATTTGACATCTATCTATTAAAATGTGTCTGTAGAAGTCTGTGATAGTTAGTGTAGTCTGCCCTTGCAAACGAAATAGTGCAGACATGTAATATAAAAATAAGAATCACCAATTTATAGTAGGAAGATTTTAATTGTGTTTTTTAGTTCTTACGTTCATTTTGTTTGTTTAGCTGTTTAAGAAACAAAAGAAACCAATCACCATAGTAAGTATAAAACAATGTGGCCATTTTACTGCTGAAATTGCATTAACATAACTGTTACAAAGCAAAAAACGATCGCTTCTTAAAAGCTGTGACGTCACCCCATAGACATTTCCAAAACCAATTATAAAAATCAAATAAATAAATCATTTAAGAAAAATTAAACGAATAACAATTTTAAAACTCTGGCACAGCACAGCTGACAGGTAAGAATAAAACTTGCTTAACCTACCAAATTTAACTTACCAAATTCGGTACGTTATATACGTGGTAAGAAGTTAAAGTTGTGCAAATATGTAACAACTCATAATCACTAGCAACATCTCATTTCTGTGAAATAAACTTGTACAGACACAGCCGATGAGCTACGAATGGCTTGATAACTACAAAATCAGCCCATTGCCAAATTTCTAACGCATTCCATTAGGTCGCCGCGCTTTGGCGGACGCCAATAACGACAGATAACTCTTCCAGCCAGAAAGAGTTGATCATGTTGCCCGATACAGTTTATGTCCCTTAGATAGTGATTGAACTATAAATCGTTCTGTTAGTTATGACCACGTCCCAATTTTTAAATTAAAAGATGGGTCAACTGATGGGTAAGTGAATAAATTGTATACATATACATCTAGTCATTGCTGCCTCCCAAACAGTTGCAAGTTTCTTGGATAATATGCGAAGACTTCCTCATTACACTCCATGCGCGTTGGGTTAAAGGTCGCATACATGTGTGAGGCTTATCAATTTGTTTAATTTTGTGTACTAAAATATGTATATGATTAAATGCTAATACAAAAACAACAACATCAAAAACAACAACAAACAAACAAAACAATAACAACAAATGAACACGCACACAAACAACAAACACAAACAAACAAACCAAACATAACAAGTGTATATTACTGTTTGTGATCAGATAATTATATTAAATATCTTCAATAATTTAACTTGTTCCGTGTTCTTATATAGTTTGTAAACGTAATCGACTAGTACCATTGTGACTGCTTGAATGATATGATAACATACATTTATTATACTGACTTAATCACTTATGATAAAAATGATAAATGTTGTTTGTATGAATGTGATCTTTCTAATAGATGTTAAATAGCTGTATTCATTATAATTTGTGTAAGTATTTCAATTGTTACATTGCAAATTTATTTTATTTCTATTTTTTAGTCGAAGGCCTCTGTTAGAAAAGATGTATATTATATGCTGTGTGTATGTATATAGCTTATGAGTTACCTTCGTAAAATAAAGATATTATTATTATTATTATTATTATTACTCTATAAGTTAGAAAACATAAAATAACAGGTTTTGAATGTTCACGCAATAGCCTTAGAAAACATTTTCTTAAAACGGTGTCCAGGTCAATAAACGCTTTCACTCGTCATCCAAAGTACATGCTTTCAAACATTTTTATGTCGTTTCTATTTGTCTTCCACCTCATGACTTCTGTATTGCTTGCCACTTGCATTTCAATTTAGACTGTGTGGTTTTCACTTTAAAAAGACAGTCTGTCAGTACCATTATCTTTTACTCTGTATCTTAACTAAACTGCTCTGATATTCCAAACAATTATGTTTACTTACTACTCAGAGATACTAAGAACATATTAGAAACTGGAGTGACTGGCAGACAGCTGACCAGGGGCGAGTTTTAAGCTGGAGCGACTGACAGACAGCTGACCAGAAGCGAGTTTTAAGCTGGAGTGACTGGCAGACAGCTGACCAGGGGCGAGTTTGACAGCTGACCAGGGGCGAGTTTTAAGCTGGAGTGACTGACAGACAGCTGACCAGGGGCGAGTTTTAAGCTGGAGTGACTGGCAGACAGCTGACCAGGGGCGAGTTTTAAGCTGGAGCGACTGGCAGACAGCTGACCAGGGGCGAGTTTTAAGCTGGAGCGACTGGCAGACAGCTAACCACGGGCGAGTTTTAAGCTAGAGCGACTGGCAGACAGCTGACCAGGGGCGAGTTTTAAGCTGGAGTGACTGGCAGACAGCTGACCAGGGGCGAGTTTTAAGCTGGAGCGACTGGCAGACAGCTAACCACGGGCGAGTTTTAAGCTGGAGCGACTGGCAGACAGCTGACCAGGGGCGAGTTTTAAGCTGGAGTGACTGGCAGACAGCTGACCAGGGGCGAGTTTTAAGCTGGAGCGACTGACAGACAGCTGACCAGGGGCGAGTTTTAAGCTGGAGCGACTGACAGACAGCTGACCAGGGGCGAGTTTTAAGCTAGAGCGACTGACAGACAGCTGACCAGGGGCGAGTTTTAAGCTAGAGCGACTGACAGACAGCTGACCAGGGGCGAGTTTTAAGCTGGAGCGACTGACAGACAGCTGACCAGGGGCGAGTTTTAAGCTAGAGCGACTGACAGACAGCTGACCAGGGGCGAGTTTTAAGCTGAAAGATTGATCTTTACCATCTTCCTATGCAGAGTTATCGTTCGTTATTATTACAGATCCCCTTGCAAAAAGCTTACAGTCATGACTGTCAACATTCTGGAGGCAAACAAGATAAGGAGGTTTGTTATGTTTTTGAGCTTCGAGTATATCATGCACAAAGTGTTTAAATTAAAAATATTTTGTTTCGTTCTGAAAACGTCAGATTACTTGAATAATTTAGCATGAACTATCGAATTATTTTCTGTACTTTTTACCAAGACAGATAACCACCGATATTAAATTATAACACTTTGTATATTTAAACATACACGTAGATACAAAAACTGAAAAAATTACTTGCTTATTTCTTTTAATTTAACAATATTTAAATAAGTTATATATTTTTTTAACTTCTGTGAATTTAATCATATTCGCTCTGTTCCAATAGTGTTTGAAAATGTACATATTTTCTTACATCTGAAAACAAAGGACATTCTAGCAAAAAGTGACATTCATCTTCAAGCATATTACACGCATGAAATATTCTCTAATTAATTGGGACTTTGTTGGATTTATTCCAACCTCCTGTTTCGTTTCTATAGAAACATTTTGAGACCATACATTTAAATCTTGTAAGAGCAATTCTGAAATTGTTTACATAGATACAAGATGCGGCTTATAACCAAATATTGCACATGTTTTATAACATGTGACCATTAATGTTTCTTTTATTTGTTCGTGCAATATCTGGACGAAATAATGTCTTGTTCATTTAAATATTTAAAAGCATATTTACGTTTTCTACACCTTGGTTAACCCAAACATATCCGAAACCTAGATGTACAATGTTTAAACTTTTCCTGCCTATGATTGTTTTTCTGGGTCACTTTCTATAACACTTAACATAATATTAAAGACCAGTTTAATATAATTAGTTTGTTTGCATATGTTTTCAGCTAATACTTAATAAAAGAAAAAGAAACTCTGTACTGTATTTATGGCAACCTACCCAGTTATCCATACTTAAAAGTGTTTTGAGTTTGTTTTTAACTCTTAGTGCTTTTTGTACTGCTTCAATTTGGCCCTGTATTTCCTGACCCTAATTTATTATCGAATTTATAAATTTATCGTACAATGAGAAATCGTGGGTGACGAAAATATCTGTAAACTTATGTCATAATCTTTTTAAGTTAAACAATGCTTTCAAGCATTGACCAGCTAATGCATTCTGTGCCTCCGTAAATGATAAACCTGGGGTAAATATTATTCCAAGGTAACAAAAATGAGTAATAATTTTTTGATTCCAACACATCATATTTAAAACACACACCCCTTCATATTCTACCCCTGTTTCTTAAACACCATCACTTTCGTTTTGTCAACGTTAACAAGTTTACAATAATCTCGTAAAATATCTAACCCTAATTATACAATAAGTCGCCGTCCATGCGACTTTATCATGAACAATTCCATATAGACGCATGCGCGGTGACAATAAACAAGGGCAAGGGGACGGTATGGACAGTAAGGAGACGTCACAAGTAAAAGGTTAATTAACATTAGTATCATGTTAATTAAAGGAAATATGACTGATACATTATATTTAGGTTGTATCGTGTTTGTGTTACTGTATTGATCACACTTATAATGTGCATTGTCATACCAGCATTATTTACGTCGCTTTTGTGTGTAATTGTATATGCTCAGTGTTTGTTGCACATTCTGTACTGACATTCTATAGTTTGTAATTAAAACATTTTTTTCACAACTCTGTTATGTTTGATGAGGTTATTTTACCAGACAACCAGCCCCTTATTTTTATTTAATATTATTGAATTGCTATTGAACCAATCAGTTTTTCGTTTATTACTTTTTTATATTCTATTGCCTCCAAGTTTGAAGTGTACAGTAGACAGAGCAGTATATACAATAAAAGACAAGCACAAAACAAAAGAAGATTTTATAAGAAATGTCGAGACGACGTTGATTCTTACGACCTTAATACAAATATATCTTTTAAAGACAGCATGTTGATTAACATTGTTAATTAAAAGGAATAATACAAAAATGTAGTCTGACCAATTGTGATTGATTTAAAGGTGGTAGCCGACAGTTTGGTCCAAAATATCATTTCTCAGATAACCAAATATGTCAATGTTACCTGAAAAGGTCATTCAAAATGCTGTTCATTGATGCCCTAGATCTGTGTGAACAGTCAGGCATAAATCACTACTCGTCATTGAAAACAAGTATTTCCTATCCGAGCCGCACGGAAGAGATAACTATATTTAAAGTTAGAAAACCACGTGACCTCTTACTTTTTAAATCACGTTATATAGTCAGCCGGGTAATCCGCTCTGACGTCGATATCTATTTTAGCAGAGACCACTATTGAGCTGTTATATAGTTGGAAAGACAACTAATCAGAGTGTTCAAAATCGTATTTATTCAGACTAAAGTTTAGGTTTATACAAAAATGATGCCCAAATTCTCCACTACAGTGATTCGATATTGTTATATGTATATGATATAGGCTAACTGCCGACTACTACCTTTAAAGACATGTCTAGCAGTATAAGAAGCCTCGACAATTTCTCGTTCAACTGACGTAATGGCATTGCGTCGGCAATCCAGCTAACGTTTAATAAAATGTTAAAGTCGTGTATATTTCAAGGACATGTTAATTTCAATGTCATGTTTATTTACGAAGATCAGTCTCCCACAAAGCCTAGATAGTTCAGTAAAACTACAGATATAGCAACTAGATTAATTAAAACTTAATCTAAGGAATATATGTGGCGTTGGTTGGATTTTTTTAACAAAACTATTGCATCATACATTTAATAACTTAACGTACTTAAAACTGTAATTTTGACACCTACTTAATAACATTTACTAAACTTAGTAAATAAATAAATTACTTTCTGAAATAAATAAAGAAAACTTTGGCAATATTTGTTTGCTTAATTTTATAATTGATTAACAAAACTGTGCTGTGAACCTAATTATCACCATATACTTACGTTAAATATATTGTATTAACACATCAAACTTACATTTAGAATGGATAACATAAATTCACCTCTTATACGCGTAACAGTGCACAGTTAAATCAGGCTTGATGTAAGAAACGTCGCTCCTGAATATCTAGGGTACGTTTTCAATTTCAAAGACAATTGCTATCACACACCGTGTGTTCTTACGTGTGGTAGGGACTTGTGCTTCGTTTGTTTTTCGATAAGTCTAAAGAATTTCTTCCACTCGTAACTCCTCGTGTAATTCCGTCCTCGATACGACCATCTTTCGGTGTATCTAGCTCAATGGTACTTACAGAATCGCGACTTTTTGTTCACCGGAAGATGAATACACCACAAAAATTCTTCAAAATGAGGGGTTTTTTTTAGTTTAAATGGGTAATTTTGCCTTATAACTTTCACTTATAAATTTACTTTTCACATTTTGTTAGATATACAACTGTTATTGCATCAATTTCCGTAGTGATAACACATTATTTATCTTTGTTCTGTTGGTAAGGTTATAGGGAGCGAGGTTTACCATTCATACATCCTAGAGATTAGACTAAGATTGTCAGATTAAAAGCAAAAGAAAACAAGCAAACAAACAACGAAAATAAATATAAAAAACATCCTTTTAAAGATAACATGAAGTGTGTCGTCTTGTCTTCTTTCTGAGAATTCTTCTGCTATCGAATATAGTTAAGAAAGAAATAATGGCAATGGGCAGAAAACTAAACACGTTTGTCATTTCCCTGATTTGAAACGAACTATTAAGAATATGTATTTAATTGTTAACATACCCAATCTATTTAAAATATTGATTTTCCCACTTTTCTGCTATTGATATAGAAATATGGTTGATCTTGTCAAATATAAAACGCCTTCACTAAATAGTAAATGGTTATGATTTTTCACATAAAATATATCAGCTACCGAACTATAAAGCAAATTTAGTATGATTTATTCAACAACATTTTATTAAAAAAAAAAAAAAAAAAAAAAAAAAAATACTGCTGATGTTAATCTGGTATGAGTGATACAGTAATAATGGTCATAGAGAAAAAGAGGTTAAATGCAAAACTTCAAAGGGGTCCAAGCCCACAACCCTCTGTGGCAAAAAAGCAATTTAGGCATTTACTTATACTCTTCAACTAAAGCCATCTGCTCGACACTTGCTCTACCTTAATACTGTTTAGAACATGAAATACTAAGGTCAGTGTTTAGTTCAAAATGACAGAGAACACGGAACTACGGTATTGTTGCACTTAATTGTTGAACACAGCTTCTCAACACACAATTTCTCACCACTTATCACAGTGTTTGTTATCATGTTACCTTGACTTTTGAGTTCTAAATACAAGATTAACATATTTCCTTAATAGGAGTGATGCGGCTGTTTCCCGGACCGGGATTCATTCACAAAGTCAGGCCCCATCTGTCTCGGGGGAAAATATCCTCCCTAAGTGACTGAGGCTCTCAATACGGCCATCACAGGGTGCCATCACATGGCGCCACTAAACCAGCCTCATCCTAACCAGAAATATAATAATAACTACAGGCACTCGTTATGAACAAGAGAACCTTGAAGTCCGTATTAGTTGCTAAATTGCTCAGAGCGTAATTAATGTAAGTGGCACTGTAGAAAAAAGCACTTATATCATTTCAGCTCTAAGCCCTCGTTTATAACTTCTTTTTTTACTTTCTTTAACGTCATTCAATGCTGCCGATTGTCAGTCTAATAAAGGATCTAAATGAAACTCATTTCAAGTATAGAGACACGGTAGATCATGCAAGGTTCGGCACTTTTACTTACATGTAATTAGTTTGTTGTTTTTTTATTAATCTAACATATTTTATATGTAAACAAGTTTTAAAATCCATATTATTTCATTCAATATACATATCAATGTATCTTAATTTATGAGGCTTTTTGCTGTTACTTTTTTACTTATTTTTGACAGATATTGTTGGTCTACATAAGAAGCATTACTGTATTATACAGTTATTCGAGCGGTGAGCGGTGAGTGTGTCGTGCCTTTCAATTTTTAAGAATGAAGAACATGCGCACTTAACACATTAAATTTTGCAAATACAATGATCTTGTATTTCTTATCAACATTTTAAAAACCTGTAAGTAGCCTTTCTATACAACTAAGAGGATCTCAAGATAGCAAAGTCGCATTCATGTGTTATAATAACGTGTGTGTTATGTATTTTTGATATGAGGACAGATGACATAAGATCATCTATTTAACAATTCTCTGCAATATATCAGTGATCGCTTTAATGAAATTTAAAAACAATTAATCAGTCAAAGTACTGAACGCATTATTGTTCATTTAGATGTGGTATGACCAGGAAAAGAGAAGTGTCATTCCCTAACCTTTCTATAACCTACTTGCCCTCCCACCAGACGGCGCTTTATACACTTAATTCCGGCTCAGACACTCTGAACTCTCCTTGCCATGAGGATGACCTCCGCGTGACGTCAGCGTGTCCTCATGTCACCCACAGCCGGTCCTCTTGCTACTAATTGGAATGTTAATTAGGGACAGTATTATATATATATATATGCTTTATGCACGCATAATCACTGTTTAAACATCATCTATGTTATGCAAAGAGACAGACGATTGGGTTTAAACCCCGTCTGGCCTTGTTTGTTATTCAGATCCTAATCTCACAGCCGGCAAACCTCCTACATATTCTATTTCGAGAATATGCGTCTAAGGATAATCTAGGACAAAGAACACAGCGATACTGGCAGCAGGCAATCAGAACTATCAGACATAGACATACGTCGCAATTTGTCTCAAATAATGATCGGATCTGCTTCGTCATTAGTCACGCCATTATTTTGTTACCATGGTAACCTTAGCACTTTAGGATGCATGATTTAGATGCATGTATTATATATAAGGTAAATCAGGGTACATTGACAGCATATCGAAGTTACAGAGCGCGATTTACAACGCCCAGTATCAACATTCACAAACTGTCTTCAGTATGGTAACGGGCCATCAGATATATATCATTACCCAGGGTAATCCGAGCGATTTAATTATCATTGGAAATCTCTTTTCGACCAAACCAGATAGAATTCACGAGACAATAACATTTGAAATTAATTTGAAATAACTGAAAAAGGGTTCATCATCAACCTTTATGCAAATGTTTCGCTTTCTTAATGTGGCCTGCTAGAATATGTGTACTAATTAACAGCAGAAAACAATCCAAAACTATATTGAATTTGGAATAATTGTATAACTTTAAAAGCAGAAAGTTATCGACATATTTGTATTTTTTCAAAGAAAGTTTTTTTATTTTATTAACAATACTTAACAGAAGGGCATAGATGTTCGAATGGTATATTTATTAGAGATTGTGGGCTATTAATATACCACTGTACACAATAGGCTGACTGGTACACAGGGTAATGGTACATGCGCTGGAAGATGATATTTCTAAAGGTTTAATTGACTTGTAAAAATATTTAAATGTTTATTCTCACGTCATGACAACTAAATATGTTATCCTTATGTGATCTTATGCTCTTAGTGATGTGGTAGTTCATAAGTTATTACAGTTTAAACATATTAGTTATTGCGTTTTAAACATAATATTGCTTTCCTTCGGTAAGACATTGTGTTTTGAACATAATATTGCTTTCCTTCTGTAAGACATTGCGTTTTGAACATAATATTGCTTTCCTTCGATAAGACATTGCGTTTTGAACATAATATTGCTTTTCTTCGGTAAGACACTGCGTTTTGAACATGATATTGCTTTCCCTCGGTAAGACATTGCGTTTTGAACATAATGTTGCTTTCCTTCGGTGAGACATTGCGTTTTGAACATAATATTGCTTTCCTTCGGTAAGACATTGCGTTTTGAACATAATATTGCTTTCCTTCAGTAAGACATTGCGTTTTGAACATAATATTGCTTTCCTTCGAAAAGACATTGCGTTTTAAACATAATATTGCTTTCCTTCGGTAAGACACTGCGTTTTGAACATGATATTGCTTTCCCTCGGTAAGACATTGCTTTTTGAACATAATGTTGCTTTCCTTCGGTAAGACATTGCGTTTTGAACATAATATTGCTTTCCTTCAGTAAGACATTGCGTTTTGAACATAATGTTGCTTTCCTTCGGTAAGACATTGCGTTTTGAACATAATGTTGCTTTCCCTCGGTGCGACATTGCGTTTTGAACATAATATTGCTTTCCTTCAGTAAGACATTGCGTTTTGAACATAATATTGCTTTCCTTCAGTAAGACATTGCGTTTTGAACATAATATTGCTTTCCTTCGATAAGACATTGCGTTTTGAACATAATATTGCTTTCCTTCGGTAAGACACTGCGATTTGAACATGATATTGCTTTCCCTCGGTAAGACATTGCGTTTTGAACATAATGTTGCTTTCCTTCGGTAAGACATTGCGTTTTGAAAATATATTGCTTTCCTTCGGTAAGACATTACGTTTTGAACATAATATTGCTTTCCTTCGGTAAGACACTGCGTTTTGAACATAATATTGCTTTCCTTCGGTAAGACACTGCGTTTTGAACATGATATTGCTTTCCTTCGGTAGGACATTGCGTTTTGAACATAATATTGCTTTCCTTCGGTAAGACAAATGGCACATGGACAATAAGACAGACCTAAGGTCGATAACGTAGTGACGTTTTAAATAAATCACTTGATTACAGTTGGTCAAATTTGCATTTTTTAATTAAAGATGAGCTTACGTTGCTGTCGGCGAAAGTTTAATGGTGTTGTCGTGTAGCTTAGCAGAATCACGTCAGAGGTCACGTGCCTTTCACATCAAATAACATAACTCCTACCACCAAAAAGCAATGAGATTGACGAAATGTTGATATAGTTGTTGTTTTTGAATGGTACACCATTATAGTATTATTTTAACGATAAAATCTAAGGAAGGATAACATTTTTAAATAAGTTATTTAAGTATTTTATTACATTTAAATAATATTGAACCATATTTCCATTGACACCGATTTAGAAATATACGCAAGAATGATTTTCACGGTGGCCACGTGCTTTTCAAAACGACAGTGGTTTCTGTAGGACAGAAAAATGAAGCTGACGCGAGCAGTGTGGATTTCTAATTCTTACAGCTAGTTTATACAACATATCTCTAGGCGACAGGCGACTGGCTTCCTCTGCGTGTTTCTGACGACAGTCTAGCTATTTTAACGAAAATAAGCTTCTTACGTCAAAGTAAACTGAAACCACGCGTTTTGAGCTGGTTTTATGGGAAGAGCTGGTTGCTTCTCAAAATACATATCCAGATGAAAACCTATGGGAAAGGTGACATTAATGGTGCAGGCAAACCGCTTAGTTTAATGTTTACGTCTCTCTCTGGAAAATGTACTAACCATTACAACTCGCCACACTTAACATTTTAAATTTGAAAGACAAAGTTCAGGGTTCGAGTGAGAGTGTAGCAGTGAACTAGAGCCTATAGCATGTAGGCATGGCATAATTACTGGTTAACATATTGTCGCCATATTTTCACTTTTATTTTAATAAAACCTCTGTACCTTTATAATAAAACATAACTGTGCACTTTTCTAATCATTAAATGTATTGATGTAAAAATATTTATTGTATAAGTTTCATCAATCAATCACATATTATTCCATTTATTTTGTTTAATGTTGACGTTATATATATCAGATGGTTGGATCACGTGTTCCATGGTGTAGAATGTGTATTTGTATACATGTAATATCATGTATGAATAGAAACTGAGTTTGATTTGAATCTATTAATGTCCAATAAGTAGATTAAACAAATGAACATGGAATAGCCTCATTTAAGAGTTTATTAAGGGGTGATTTTCGGTTTGTCTCGGACACTTTTGTTTCTAATCGTGTCAAAGACCGGTGATAATTAAAGTGTTGCATCATTTGTCTGTAAAGATTTACCCAGGGTTAACAGAATTTATGACAATTAACATGAGTACCATGAGAGAAATGAAACACAACCGAGAATGCTTTCTTTGGATTTTATTTGAACATGTGCGTATCACAGCAGTCTGTTACAATGATAAACAAACAGTGTTTTAAGTTGAGTTAAGTCCTGGATGCATATTGTATAGAGTATACAGGCGTTATAGATATGTTTAACCAATTAAAAATAATCGCTCTCTTAACATAGTCAGCACGAAATGACCCCACATAGGCAAATAGTGTCGATACAGAACAACCAGCCGGCTAGGAGCTGTTTGATTTGTTGCTGAGTCTCAATCATGTTTGTAGTATATTTAACCAAATAATTAAGAAATACACATTCTTGTTCACAAATGCTGCGGTCTGAGGACTTGTCCGATAAATAAGACCACGCATAATATATTTCAACTTTAACATTCATATGTGACTTTGTTTATTTATTTTTTCTATTTTACCCAATATGTCGACCCCGTACACTACCATGCAGTACTTCACTATACTAGTTTAATGCGTTGTTTGAGCAGCAATATTTCAGTTACAGATCAATGTCGTGCTAACAAATTAGAAAAAATGCTTAAATAATAAAACATTTTTAACAACAATATCACCGTAAATAGTCAGTCATCTATGTTTTGTTAAAAACAATATTTTAAGACCAGATGAGAACCTTCAAATTTGAACACTGTATGCTCCCTTATAACTGCTCCCTTATAACTGAAGAAGAGCAAGCATGCCAAAATCTCGTTATTTTTTTCATTCCGTATACTGTAACAACTGCTAAAAATATTGCAAATACAAATGCTGATTTCTCCATTATAGTCGGAACTACGTGTATTTAAAGACTGAAAGATTATTGTCTAGCATATTCTTTCTTAATATTAAACAGTGTTTGTGTCAGTTGTGGGGGTTGATGCTAATTAACGTTTTGCTACATTTAATTGCAGAGGAGCTATAAGACTTAGCGTACCCAATAAAAAGTAAATATTAAAATGATGAAAAACCAATGTGATATAAGATGGATTATGTGTATGTCTGAACACCAGTTTCAGATCTAAACCAACACCATACTATTGAGACGTAACGTAAGAAGGTGCGGCAGTCAAATATAATCTTGTTATCGTGTATACGGAATGGAATCACATCAACTGTATACGATCATATGAATCATACTGGTCTGTTCAGAATCTAGCCGTTTTAAATGGTATAGAGTAAAATAATTGTTCAACAAACTTGTTCTGAGAGTATTGAAAATAGAAATAAAATACTAATTTCGGGTGTCGTGAGCACATTCGAATATGCTTTGATTGTTTGTGGTAAACAAACAAAATGATTATGAATTTGAACTAAATGGTTCACAAATTCAATTCTGTACTGATACATTTCACGTGGCTATCTAAAGCAGAGTTAAAATGTTCAAAAATATGAAACGTCTATATATATATTCTGTGTAAATAGTATTAATGTGTAAATAGTAATACATTGTATTTAGTTGTATTTGTGCAATGACAAAAGCCATTGCTATAAAGACATTTAACAACAATGTCGATTAAAAAACACACTCGTCTATAATGATTTAGACAACTGTATTTGAACTACAGGCCTTGTTTACAAGGATTCCAAATTACATAGAATCCCAAAATTGAACTTTAAATTGTGACAGCTTCTAAAATAAACCTTTCGAACAGAATGTAAAATCCTTCTTGGATAATCGAAATATATATACATGCATATCCAAGAAAGGCGGATGAATTAGACGATTTCTAAACTGTCGGTCAAGTATAAATGTATGAGCCGATCCAAACACTGGACGGGTCAAGGACATGACAAATGATTTGCCTACTTTACACAAAAGAACACATTTTTTGTGCGATACTTTTCTGAGGTACTTGACCTAGGTAAGTGTCAACTTTTCAAAAAGGGGATGACGAACACATTGCGAAACCGTCCATTTTATAGAAGGCATGGGAAATTAACTCAAACTTGAAAATGCTTACTGGTAAAAATATAACTGAGAAAGAAAAATTTCATCAGTAGGTATAAACTTGTGTAAAACCATGTTTTCGATAGTTAATCTATAATAATTGTTGCGTGTATAGCGCCTGGCACACGTGGTGTGTTCAGTGTTAAACAAAACCAAATGAGGATTTCCGGGGGATGTCGTAAAACACGTGTAGCACGAACAGGTAATTCCGCTTGAATAAAATAGAAAGCCAAACGGGAATAATGCGGATTTAACGAGAGGACAAAGTCTTAACATGGTGTCAGATGTCACTAATATCGCTAATGGCATAAAGTTAACATCAAACTCTAAGTGGGGGTCAATTTCTAAGTCAATGGGTGGATGTTTTGTTGTATCCAGACACATGGGCGGTCGACAGACAATATGGCTGTTTGAAAAGCAAAGTCCAATTCCTGACGTCTAGAAAAACGACTTTATTAGGTGTCGGGTACATCTGGGTTATATATCAATGTATTTGTTTAACATTGTTTGTCGGTTCATGAATGTCAGAGTAAGGTACCATGAGACCCTTGTTTGTCGGTTCATGAATGTCAGAGTGAGGTACCATCAGACCCTTGTTTGTCGGTTCATAAATGTCAGAGTGAGGTACCATCAGACCCTTGTTTGTCGGTTCATAAATGTCAGAGTGAGGTACCATCAGACCCTTGTTTGTCGGTTCATGAATGTCAGAGTAAGGTACCATCAGACCCTTGTTTGTCGGTTCATGAATGTCAGAGTGAGGTACCATCAGACCCTTGTTTGTCGGTTCATAAATGTCAGAGTAAGGTACCATCAGACCCTTGTTTGTCGGTTCATGAATGTCAGAGTAAGGTACCATCAGACCCTTGTTTGTCGGTTCATGAATGTCAGAGTGAGGTACCATCAGACCCTTGTTTGTCGGTTCATAAATGTCAGAGTAAGGTACCATCAGACCCTTGTTTGTCTGTTCATAAATGTCAGAGTGAGGTACCATCAGACCCTTGTTTGTCGGTTCATGAATGTCAGAGTGAGGTACCATCAGACCCTTGTTTGTCGGTTCATGAATGTCAGAGTGAGGTACCATCAGACCCTTGTTTGTCGGTTCATAAATGTCAGAGTGAAGTACCATCAGACCCTTGTTTGTCGGTTCATAAATGTCAGAGTGAGGTACCATCAGACCCTTGTTTGTCGGTTCATGAATGTCAGAGTGAGGTACCATCAGACCCTTGTTTGTCGGTTCATGAATGTCAGAGTAAGGTACCATCAGACCCTTGTTTGTCGGTTCATGAATGTCAGAGTGAGGTACCATCAGACCCTTGTTTGTCGGTTCATGAATGTCAGAGTGAGGTACCATGAGACCCTTGTTTGTCGGTTCATGAATGTCAGAGTGAGGTACCATCAGACCCTTGTTTGTCGGTTCATAAATGTCAGAGTGAGGTACCATGAGACCCTTGTTTGTCGGTTCATGAATGTCAGAGTGAGGTACCATCAGACCCTTGTTTGTCGGTTCATAAATGTCAGAGTGAGGTACCATCAGACCCTTGTTTGTCGGTTCATGAATGTCAGAGTGAGGTACCATCAGACCCTTGTTTGTCGGTTCATGAATGTCAGAGTGAGGTACCATCAGACCCTTGTTTGTCGGTTCATGAATGTCAGAGTGAGGTACCATCAGACCCTTGTTTGTCGGTTCATAAATGTCAGAGTGAGGTGCCATGAGACCCTTGTTTGTCGGTTCATGAATGTCAGAGTGAGGTACCATCAGACCCTTGTTTGTCGGTTCATAAATGTCAGAGTGAGGTACCATCAGACCCTTGTTTGTCGGTTCATAAATGTCAGAGTGAGGTACCATCAGACCCTTGTTTGTCGGTTCATGAATGTCAGAGTAAGGTACCATCAGACCCTTGTTTGTCGGTTCATGAATGTCAGAGTGAGGTACCATCAGACCCTTGTTTGTCGGTTCATAAATGTCAGAGTAAGGTACCATCAGACCCTTGTTTGTCGGTTCATGAATGTCAGAGTAAGGTACCATCAGACCCTTGTTTGTCGGTTCATGAATGTCAGAGTGAGGTACCATCAGACCCTTGTTTGTCGGTTCATAAATGTCAGAGTAAGGTACCATCAGACCCTTGTTTGTCGGTTCATGAATGTCAGAGTAAGGTACCATCAGACCCTTGTTTGTCGGTTCATGAATGTCAGAGTGAGGTACCATCAGACCCTTGTTTGTCGGTTCATAAATGTCAGAGTAAGGTACCATCAGACCCTTGTTTGTCTGTTCATAAATGTCAGAGTGAGGTACCATCAGACCCTTGTTTGTCGGTTCATGAATGTCAGAGTGAGGTACCATCAGACCCTTGTTTGTCGGTTCATGAATGTCAGAGTGAGGTACCATCAGACCCTTGTTTGTCGGTTCATAAATGTCAGAGTGAAGTACCATCAGACCCTTGTTTGTCGGTTCATAAATGTCAGAGTGAGGTACCATCAGACCCTTGTTTGTCGGTTCATAAATGTCAGAGTGAGGTGCCATGAGACCCTTGTTTGTCGGTTCATGAATGTCAGAGTGAGGTACCATCAGACCCTTGTTTGTCGGTTCATAAATGTCAGAGTGAGGTACCATCAGACCCTTGTTTGTCGGTTCATAAATGTCAGAGTGAGGTACCATCAGACCCTTGTTTGTCGGTTCATGAATGTCAGAGTAAGGTACCATCAGACCCTTGTTTGTCGGTTCATGAATGTCAGAGTGAGGTACCATCAGACCCTTGTTTGTCGGTTCATAAATGTCAGAGTAAGGTACCATCAGACCCTTGTTTGTCGGTTCATGAATGTCAGAGTAAGGTACCATCAGACCCTTGTTTGTCGGTTCATGAATGTCAGAGTGAGGTACCATCAGACCCTTGTTTGTCGGTTCATAAATGTCAGAGTAAGGTACCATCAGACCCTTGTTTGTCGGTTCATGAATGTCAGAGTAAGGTACCATCAGACCCTTGTTTGTCGGTTCATAAATGTCAGAGTGAGGTACCATCAGACCCTTGTTTGTCGGTTCATAAATGTCAGAGTGAGGTACCATCAGACCCTTGTTTGTCGGTTCATAAATGTCAGAGTGAGGTGCCATGAGACCCTTGTTTGTCGGTTCATGAATGTCAGAGTGAGGTACCATCAGACCCTTGTTTGTCGGTTCATAAATGTCAGAGTGAGGTACCATCAGACCCTTGTTTGTCGGTTCATAAATGTCAGAGTGAGGTACCATCAGACCCTTGTTTGTCGGTTCATGAATGTCAGAGTAAGGTACCATCAGACCCTTGTTTGTCGGTTCATGAATGTCAGAGTGAGGTACCATCAGACCCTTGTTTGTCGGTTCATAAATGTCAGAGTAAGGTACCATCAGACCCTTGTTTGTCGGTTCATGAATGTCAGAGTAAGGTACCATCAGACCCTTGTTTGTCGGTTCATGAATGTCAGAGTGAGGTACCATCAGACCCTTGTTTGTCGGTTCATAAATGTCAGAGTAAGGTACCATCAGACCCTTGTTTGTCGGTTCATGAATGTCAGAGTAAGGTACCATCAGACCCTTGTTTGTCGGTTCATGAATGTCAGAGTGAGGTACCATCAGACCCTTGTTTGTCGGTTCATAAATGTCAGAGTAAGGTACCATCAGACCCTTGTTTGTCTGTTCATAAATGTCAGAGTGAGGTACCATCAGACCCTTGTTTGTCGGTTCATGAATGTCAGAGTGAGGTACCATCAGACCCTTGTTTGTCGGTTCATGAATGTCAGAGTGAGGTACCATCAGACCCTTGTTTGTCGGTTCATAAATGTCAGAGTGAAGTACCATCAGACCCTTGTTTGTCGGTTCATAAATGTCAGAGTGAGGTACCATCAGACCCTTGTTTGTCGGTTCATGAATGTCAGAGTGAGGTACCATCAGACCCTTGTTTGTCGGTTCATGAATGTCAGAGTAAGGTACCATCAGACCCTTGTTTGTCGGTTCATGAATGTCAGAGTGAGGTACCATCAGACCCTTGTTTGTCGGTTCATGAATGTCAGAGTGAGGTACCATGAGACCCTTGTTTGTCGGTTCATGAATGTCAGAGTGAGGTACCATCAGACCCTTGTTTGTCGGTTCATAAATGTCAGAGTGAGGTACCATGAGACCCTTGTTTGTCGGTTCATGAATGTCAGAGTGAGGTACCATCAGACCCTTGTTTGTCGGTTCATAAATGTCAGAGTGAGGTACCATCAGACCCTTGTTTGTCGGTTCATGAATGTCAGAGTGAGGTACCATCAGACCCTTGTTTGTCGGTTCATGAATGTCAGAGTGAGGTACCATCAGACCCTTGTTTGTCGGTTCATGAATGTCAGAGTGAGGTACCATCAGACCCTTGTTTGTCGGTTCATAAATGTCAGAGTGAGGTGCCATGAGACCCTTGTTTGTCGGTTCATGAATGTCAGAGTGAGGTACCATCAGACCCTTGTTTGTCGGTTCATAAATGTCAGAGTGAGGTACCATCAGACCCTTGTTTGTCGGTTCATAAATGTCAGAGTGAGGTACCATCAGACCCTTGTTTGTCGGTTCATGAATGTCAGAGTGAGGTACCATCAGACCCTTGTTTGTCGGTTCATAAATGTCAGAGTGAGGTACCATCAGACCCTTGTTTGTCGGTTCATGAATGTCAGAGTAAGGTACCATGAGACCCTTGTTTGTCGGTTCATGAATGTCAGAGTGAGGTACCATCAGACCCTTGTTTGTCGGTTTATAAATGTCAGAGTGAGGTACCATCAGACCCTTGTTTGTCGGTTCATAAATGTCAGAGTGAGGTACCATCAGACCCTTGTTTGTCGGTTCATGAATGTCAATGTAAGGTACCATGAGAACTCGGATAGGGAGACTAGGCTGAGTGGAACACGTCAGTAAATGTCAGTGGTAATAATGGGTCTTCATGGATCCTATCCAACAAGCGATACACAACAAAAATAACATTGAGTCGATATCTATCCACAGTTATTCACAGAAGATTGTGCAAAAATACCGAAAATGTGTAATGTATTGCTTCCTTCCTTGGTACAAAAACCTCACAGTGCCAAATGTTGACTATACTTTTGCTTCGTAAATTAAGAAAATAAAACTAGAACACCAAATTTTAGTATAAAAATAGACAGAACTATAGCCAGCAAATTCAAAAGCCAAAAAAATCTGTTAATCGTATAAAAATAAGGCGTGTTTTCGTATCTGGTAATTGCCATTCGTTTCCGTATATTTGAAGGATTGCAATGGAAACAATAAAGAACAAAAAGGTCCCAAAATTTAGGGCTAACGAGAATGTAGCCGCTACATATTAACAATGGACAAAAACATTTCAACCAATAAAATAAATATAAATGAACAGCGATTTACCGCACAGTTCTCCATAAATAACGTAGTTTTATAATCACAGATCAATAAGGAGGAAATCTCATAACAGGGTGAAATAAATAAATATAATCAACAAACGAAAGATAAATCTGATCACTGCTTATTCCGTGGGATGAATTTCAGAATGACGGGTCGGTCAGGAGTCATGACGGTGTTGAGGGTGGGTTCGATTGGTTCATGGTGGTACTCGAGACGGAAGTTTTGTACAATCTGAAAAATAACCGGAGACACACTTGACTGTCAGCTACGTCATGAACTGAATATCCTTCAACTGCATTTAACGTGATAGCGTCATCTCACATTTTTGCCTTAAGTCCTGCTTGTATGCAGGGCCAGATTTCCACCAAACAGTCACTAAGATGAAACAGCGCAGTACACATTACAAAACATTAAATTGCTTAAATAGCTTAAACAAATAGAATACTTCATTCACTCCAGACATTGCTAAGTAACACAAGGCTACATTCACTCCTTGCATGGCTCAGTACCACAAGGCTACATCCACTCCTTGGGTGGCTCATTACCACAAGACTACAACCACTCCTTGGGTGGCTCAGTACCACAAGGTTACAACCACTCATTGGGTGGCTTAGTACCACAAGGCTACAATCACGCCTTGGAGAGCACAGTAACACAAGGCTACATCCACTCCTTGGGTGGCTCAGTACCACAAGGCTAAATCCACTCCTTGGGTAGTTCAGTACCACAAGGCTACAAGCACTCCTTGGGTGGCTCAGTACCACAAGGCTACAATCACGCCTTGGAGAGCACAGTAACACAAGGCTACATCCACTCCTTGGGTGGCTTAGTACCACAAGGCTACAACCACGCCTTGGAGAGCACAGTAACACAAGGCTACATCCACTCCTTGGGTGGCTCAGTACCACAAGGCTAAATCCACTCTTTGGGTAGTTCAGTACCACAAGGCTACAACCACTCCTTGGGTGGCTCAGTACCACAAGGCTACAACCACGCCTTGGGTGGCTCAGTACCACAGGGCTACAACCACTCCTTGTGTGGTTCAGTACCACAAGGCTACAACCACTCCTTGGGTGGCTCAGTAACACAAGGCTACAAACACTCCTTGGGTGGCACAGTACCACAAGGCTACAACCTCTCCTTGGGTGGTTCGGTAATACAAGGCTACAAGCACTCCTTGTGTGGCTCAGTACCACAAGGCTACAACCACGCCTTGGAGAACACAGTAACACAAGGCTACATCCACTCCTTGGGTGGCTCAGTACCACAAGGCTACAAGCACTCATTGAGTGGCTCAGTAACACAAGGCTACAAGCACTCCTTGGGTGGCTCAGTACCACAAGGCTACAACCACTCATTGGAGAGCACAGTAACACATGGCTACATCCACTCCTTGTGTGGCTCAATATCACAAGGCTACATCCACTGCTTGGATGTCACGTAGCAACACAAGACTACAGCAACGCTTTTGTGTCACAAGTAACACAAGGCTTCAACGACGCCTTGGGTATCACATACTAATACAAGGCTACAGTGACGCCTTAGGTGTCAGGCGGTAATACAAGGCTAAGCGACGCCTGTGTGTCACACAGTAACAAAAGGCTACAACGACGCCTGGGTGTCACACAGTGAAACAAGACTACAACAACGCCTGGATATTACACAATAACACAAGGCTACAGCGACGCCTCGGGTGTCACACGGTAACACAAGGCTACAGCTACGCCTGTGTGTCACACAGTTACATAAGGCTACAGCAACGCCTTCGGTGTCACACAGTAACACAAGACTACAGCAACGCCTGGGTGTCACACAGTATCACAAGGCCACAGTGACGCCTGGGTGTCACACAGTAACACAAGGCTACAGTGCCGCCTGGGTGTCACACAGTAATACAAAACTACAGCAATGCTTAGGTGTCACACAGTAACACAAGACTACAGCAACGACTTCGGTGGCTTCAGTGACGCCTTGGGTGTCACACGGTAATACAAGGCTACAGCGACGTCTTGGGTGTCACACAGTAACACAGGGCTTCAGCGACGCCTTGGGTATCACATAGTAATACAAGGCTACAGTGAAGCCTTAGGTGTCACACGGTAATACAAGACTACAGCAACGTCTTGGTGTCCCACATTAACACAAGGTTACAGCGACGCCTTGGTGTCCCACATTAACACAATGCTACAGCGACGAATTGGTGTCACATAGTAACAGAAGACTACAGCAACGCCAGGATATAACACAGTAACACTAGGCTACAGCGACGCCTGTGTGTCACACAAAAACATAAGGCTACAGCAACGCCTTGTGTGTCACACAGTAACACAAGGCTACAGCGACGCTTGGGTGTCACACGGTAACAAAAGGCTACAGCGACGCCTGTGTGCCCCACATTAACACAAGGCTACAGCGACGCCTTGGTGTCCCACATTAACACAAAGCTACAGAGACGCATTGGTGTCACACAGTAACACAATACTACAGCGACGCCTTAGTGTCACACAGTAACACAAGGCTACAGCGACGCATTGGTGCCACACAGTAACACAAGGCTACAGCGACTCCTGGGTGTTACACAGTAACACAAGGCATCAGCGACGCTTGGGTGTCACACAGTAACATAAGGCTACAGCGACGCCTGTGTGTTACACTGTAACACCAGGCTACAGCAACACCTTGTGTGTCACACAGTAACACAAGGTTACAGCGACGCTTGGGTGTCACACGGTAACAAAAGGCTACAGCGACGCATTGGTGTCACACGTCAATACAAGCCTACAGCGGCACATAGGGTGGCCCAAGAACACAATACTACATCCACTACTAGGGTGGCACAGTAACACAATCCCTTTTTACTAAAGCATTATAGTGCTTAGCGTGCTAAGAGATAAAAGAGTACGCATTGCAACAGTGTCTATTGATTGAACATTGTATTCAGTGGCTGGTTGGCTAGGCAACTATATGATAAACGGATTGCCAAAGTATCAATATTACGTAACAATGTCACATGGAGGACCTGTCCATAACTGGGAAAATCAAACCGCTGACAGTTCCTCCTACGTGTATTGTTGGCCCCCATCAACTGATACCGTTAGTTCAAACAATACAGGTGTGAACATGAGAGTACAAAAAGACGAGTACTCTAAAGTAGATATTGTTCAATTGTGGGCCAGGTTCTAGACATCATTATAAAGTATATTAATGAATATACTGTAATTATAATATTATAACCCACCTTGGTGAGAGCGATGTGCATTTCCTGCTCAGCAAATCGTCTTCCTGTAACAAAATAAATCCAATAGCATTAGCGACATTGTTGTCGTTTATTATTAAATGGCGCACAGTACGCTTAGGAAATTCAACAGCTATACAATTAAACCTAAGTTTAGACGTTGGACTCCGGATCGGAGGGTCCCGGGTTCGAACCCCGAAACTGACCACGTGATGTTAGTCCTTGAGCAAGACTATTTACTGCACATTGCTCCAGGTATTCAGTACCTGAGTACTGGTTCTACCCAGGAAGTGGAAAGTCGAGAGGGATTAATATAAGTTAAAAGAACTTGTTTCCCAATCGACTATAAATAAATAGGTTTAAAATAAAAAAAAACCTAAGTTACGGATAAGGTTACCATTTTCAACCATATAAATCTTGTTTGTTTGCATTAACTGAGTAAAAGATGTCAGTAACAGTCCCCGAACCCCTTTAACACACTAAGACATTTTGTCGTGCCAAACCGAATACCATACTTGCGTCAGAATTGTGCATGGTAAAATATCATCTGAATGCAATTTAAGAACAACATAACAACGGTTTATAAATTGCACAAAGGAGGAATGCTTACAGCGATTTCTTAACGATAAAGGTCATGCATAACATGCTTTATATGAATGCAATATTAACTAAAAATATCACAAATAACATGTTTGTAGGTTAACAATAAAGCAGTGGTCGACATAGTGTTCCTGACTTTGGCTGGCATTGCGATAATCAATTCACCGAACATTTTATTCAGTATAAAGGCCAAAGCAGTCACTCGTGCTAAAAGCGTCCTAAGTGGTCATTGGACATTCAATAAACATAGGTTGTGTTTTCATGACAAACTTCAAGTTGTAAACTCTTGCTGCTGTGCACGCCCGTTCATCAATTCCATAGTTCTAACCTACTGATAAGTGGACCCCGCCCACTTACCGATACACATGCGGGCCCCGTGGCCCCAGATCAGGTTGGACATGCTCTTCTGTGTAGTATCCATGTCGGAGGAGCGCAGCCATCTCTCCGGCTTGAAGCTGGAGTTGTCAGGGAACAGGGTCTCGTCTCGAAACATGCCGAACAGGTTGGCCTGGACATGGGTCTGTCATATGGGAAATCACTATTTGACTTTTTGCAAAGAATTGCTTGGTATTTTTCTTTTTGGCGTGCTTTTAAATCGTAGAGCTACATTTTACCCGCAGTCGACGAAATCTTCTTACATGAAGTAAACTACCTGATTATGCAGAATGGACTTCTATACCTATTAAGCTCAACATAAAACATGCACAAGCAAATCGTTATATAATCAAAAATGTATTTTTTATGCTGTGCCATTAACTAAATGAACAGTTGTATACATGACGCGCATGTAAATATTTATATTACCGATTATGCATTAGATTATGTTTTTAAATAAACTACCTTACATATGTGATAAATACGTATTGACCAACCACGGTCAGTTGCTACTCACCCCGGCCGGCAGTCGGTATCCCGACACCTCTAGTTCCTCCTGCAGGATCCGGCTGGTCGCCCACGTGATAGGGTACCGTCTGCAACACAGGGAAATAGGGGACGGTTTAGCCCTTGTCGTGCTAAGCAATAAAACTCTTATGAAATTAAAGTTATTTGTGTATGAACTGCATGAAAAGGTAATGTTGATTTGATTTCCATTCTTACGGCATTTACGGCAATATATGTGCAAAACGTCACGTCGTCGGAAAGTCCCGACTGAAGATATAAAAAAACGTTTATTGTTGACAATAACAACCGACACTTTGGATCTTCTCAACCTGCCTACACTTGATCAAGTCGTGCTAAACCAGATAGTTAAATGTTTCTATTCTAAAACTCGGAAGACTTCCTATTACTGTTACGTTAATGGGATAACGACTGACATACAGTATATTACAATATTGCAACAACAGTGTTAGTTGTTATCAAGGACCTGATTTGAAGTATTATGATCCTATGAATATTTTTATTTGTTATTTCTCGATAGTGAAAAAACATATCCAACATGACCTATCAACTGCTTATTGACGTAACTATTCTCTCCGGGGACAAAACTATGCCATTATATTGCATACATATTTATGTAAAGCAACACTTTGTGTACCTAAAGGTTTCCTTGACGACGGCCTTGACATATTGCAGTTTGGCGATGTTGTGTTTGGTGATCTGGCTTTCGTCCCCCAGGACGGACTTGCTCTCTTGGTACATGGCCTCCTGGGCCGCCGGGTTCTCTGCCAGACAGTAAAGTGTCCATAACATCGCATTGGATGTCTGCAGTCAGGCATAAATTATGTTAAATTACTATGCAGATCCAAAAAGATGTATGTGGCTACGATGACATAAAAGTCTGACATTATGTAAAATGGTGTCTGGCTTTAATAACAAAAACTATCTGTAGATAGTATACTAATATGTCATCTTACTTACAAAGAAGACAAACGTATGTAAATAGTTTGTGCCAAAGGTATTTCCCCCATCCATATGGAAATAACGACAATGGCTTATGTTCCTTGTCCCGACGGATGCAAAGGGAACGGAAAGGAAAAAAAAATGCACTCATATATTTAGCTAGTAAATCTCCCGTAAATAACATCTCGTGTAAAGTTTAATACCGAATATTGCTTCAACATTTGATGACCTGCTATTATATACAATCCGTTTGGTATGTCATAGTGGTTATGGTGCTCAGAAACGTATTAACGCAACAGTTCGTTTATAGGAGGAAGGTCTGCGTGGAGTTTTACTCTTAGCGATGATCCGCGAGTAACAAATCTTTGAAATTTAAATTAAAAAATTCAGCACAAACACTTTCCAGCATTCATGGAATATAGCTATACACTATAATAATGTGCATCGTTTGGGGCTTGACGTAAATACACTTACCCAATACTGGAGCACGATGGCGTCATCCATGATACTACGTTAAATTCAAATCAACGCCGTATGTAAATTAAGGGTGATTGTCACAAACGTATTGTGTACTTACAGTTTCTGTAGCGGCCTGAAGAAGGTCTACAGACGTTGATAGGGCCTCGCTTGACGTTAACGTCTTCTGTGAGAGCATGTACGTAAGAAATGAGACGTTCTCAGTGTCAACCTCGCCGCTCTGTTCTTTTGCCGCTAGCTCGGCGGCTTTCTGGAGAGAAAAGCGTTTAAGTTCAAATTAAAAATATAAAAATATAGGCTTTAATTATAACATAAACATGATCTATAAATATGTCATCGTAAACATTTGTGCAATATATATACAAGAATCCGTGGGTATTTATCTGGTTTCTTCTGTTATTAAGTCTAAAATAAACAAACGTTTTACTCAATCAATGACTGTTGGGCAATTTGACATATTTTGTTGAATGAAGGTGTGCAATCGTCTTTGTGTCATGCCATATACAAATAACTATTAATAAATAAAAATAAAAAATAATCAAAAACATAATTATAAAAAAGTAAAGAATACCTTATCGATAAAATATTTTCCTAACTCGAAGCATTTATCGGCGTGGTGTTCGAATGTCTTCCAAAGTTTAGTGCGGTATAGTTTGTAGATCGGTACATTATACATGAGTGGCTGCAGGTATTTAAAGTACTCCTGAAGATGATAAAGAAACTCCTGGGCTTTCCCGGGGGTCGGGTCCGCAAAGCATCCCACACGCTCCTCGAACAGGAACGTGCCTATTGCTGAACAAGGTACGAAAGGAACATCGTTATTACGATATATATTAGTATGATTTAGTATGATAAACAGATCACCTCTTATAAGTGAAATCAACATGACTACAAAAGAGGTGTACGTCGAACGTTATTACGCGAACTGTCAAAAGTAGATCTTATATTTATTTATATTTATTTATTTTTTGAAATCATAACAATCAATAAATACTGCAAAAAATAACACCAATAACTTTACATAAAGTTGTGTTTTTAATCACATGGATTAGTTCAAATTTATAATACTCATAAAAGACATCCCGTAAAGCTTGAACATTATCTCTGGTACTTTTAAAAAAACATTTTACATATATTCTTTGAAAATAGAATGGATGTGTTTTTACATTGCAGAATTAGTTCCTACTTGTTGTACCGAAGCATATTTACGATTAGCCGTTTCCGGGTACAACAGTGTCAATATTAGTTATATTAACTGTTTCCGAGCAGTATTCAAAACAGTCATTATTGTTCCTATACAGTTCACTTACATTCAAATGCCCATTTGAAGAGCTCTTTTTCCAAACCGACTATTTCGTCTTGACTGTCTCTAGTCTGAGTTAAGTGGTGAACAAAGTCGTTTGCTACTTCGTTCATAGGTTCACAGAATTGCAGTGCTTCTTTCAGCTTTAACATCTTGGGTGCTGTCACTGTACGCAGTTTATGCCAGTTCTCTCCTTGACTACAATAGAAAGGACAATAGAAAGGATAATTATTTTATAAATTATCTTTATTATTTTATTTTATATTATTATATTTTTTTTTCTTTTAAAACAGACTTATGACTTGGTAAAGTCGGCAGCTTGAACGTATTAAGTTAGGGATCATTGAAACTACGCATTTGTAATGACTAACGTTATAAATATATATTCACAACAAGCAGTACATACCATGATCTATAACGATACAGAAAATATATCGGTTATATGAAGCAATACGCATATCATACTGTAAAACGTCTGTTAACGGATGCATTTCTAACATCCTACGTACATCGCACGTACACCATACGTACATCGCACGTAGATCGTACGTACATCCTACGTACATCATACGTATATCCCTATTTATTTATACTGAATGTGTGTCGTTCATTATGGCTCAACGTACACGTACATGTGTGATAAAAATTAATTAGTGCACTGACAGAAGACTTCGGCACATTTACATTTAGCTATAACAGATTACATGTATTAGAATTATAAAAAAAACGATCTAAACTATTTTATGATAAAAACTATTTTATACATATTTTGTTAATGAAAAATATGACATTCTATAAAAACATACGGCTGTGTAACGGCTGCGAAAGGTTAATGTTGATGTGCATTTGTGACTGTTTAAAGACCACAAACAGTGGCTTAAATGTCAACAGGTGCAAGCCAAAATGTCTGACTAATGCTGCATCTGAGAGCAACATTTGTCTAATGTTTTGTTTGTGCCCTTAGGTAAACATGGACGCACAACAGGTGCAAGTGATTTACTGTTTTTATACATTTTAAAAATTAAAAAGTTGTAAGACAAATAATTAAGGCAATTAAGACAATATACTTATGACGAAATGTAAGACGGACTATCTTTATAAACTGACCATTTCTATATAGCTTGAACGTACGACAAGAGCACACTGCTTCTAATGACACTAAGGCAGAGAAAATACGTCCATTAGATATTGTAAGTTTTGTGTTACATTACACAGTAGTGTAAGAAGCCACTCACTCATTGACGAGCCCTAGGTCGATACCCTTTTGTTGCCGGTAGTAAGCCATGGGCTCCATCTCCCGTCGCTGGGGGTACCTGCCCTCCGCGCGGATTACCTTGCTGTACTCCTCGGGGTCGCTGATAACAACGGTCTTGATGGTAGCGATCTGTTCCTTATAGATGGGACCATGGTCTAGGGCGCGCTGCTGGTACGCCTACGAGACAAAAACATCCCGGTATTAATGTCACGAAAGCGTTTATAAAAGTTCATGAGAATAGTTCCTTTATGAATATAGATAAAGGTTTAAATGTGTATTTTTAATTTGGTTGTTCTAGATTGACAAAAGCACGGGTGACACTGACTGAATCGTGTTCGGATGTGTTCTGTTGTCAGGTTCACTTTATACCACAACGTTAATACAAGGATTGGTAGAACCAACAGCAGGCTAGTGTCCCCAACAAACGCACGGCTTTCCATAAAGAGTATTAAAAATCGCTCACAAATTCTACGATTCTATAATAACAGAAAGTCAACTATAATATTTATTATTTTTCTTGATACTGAATTTATATTTTATTATACAAAGTTTGTTGTTTTTTAAATTGCTATTATTATTATTACTTGAACGCAAGCACACATATATACAATATACAATTGACTTAATTAAAAAACTTGAAAAGTTCAATTTTTTCCGTAAATAATGCGAAGCGTTAAACAAAGTTTCTTGTTAGTATTGTTCGGAGCATTGAACATGTCCTTTATATGAACCGGGTTTTATGAACACAACCAGTGGTTGGTTACAGCAGTGTATATCCTTGCTGATTTGGCGATTATAGTATATTAGTATGTCAATGGAAATGTTTGTTTTGATCAAACAATATAAAACATGGATGATACTCTGACTTGTCCGCTTGAATAACCAAGAAACAGCAATTGATTATCTCAGTGAAAATAATGTATCAGACAATAACAGCAATTGATTATCTCAGTGAAAATAATGTATCAGACAATAACAGGAATTGATCATCTCAGTGAACATAATGTATCAGACAATAACAGCAATTGATCATCTCAGTGAACATAATGTATCAGACAATAACAGGAATTGATCATCTCAGTGAACATAATGTAACAGACAATAACAGCAATTGATCATCTCAGTAAACATAATGTATCAGACAATAACAGCAATTGATCATCTCAGTGAACATAATGTATCAGACAATAACAGCAATTGATCATCTCGGTGAACATAATGTATCAGACAATAACAGGAATTGATCATCTCAGTGAACATAATGTATCAGACAATAACAGCAATTGATCATCTCGGTGAACATAATGTATCAGACAATAACAGCAATTGATTATCTCAGTGAAAATAATTTATCAGACAATAACAGCAATTGATTATCTTAGTGGACATAATGTATCAGACAATAACAGCAATTGATCATCTCAGTGAACATAATGTATCAGACAATAACAGGAATTGATCATCTCAGTGAACATAATGTATCAGACAATAACAGGAATTGATCATCTCAGTGAACATAATGTATCAGACAATAACATGAATTGATCATCTCGGTGAACATAATGTATCAGACAATAACAGGAATTGATTATCTCAGTGAACATAATGTATCAGACAATAAGATGAATTGATTATCTCAGTGAATATAATGTATCAGACAATAACAGCAATTGATCATCTCAGTGAACATAATGTATCAGACAATATCAGCAATTGATCATCTCGGTGAACATAATGTATCAGACAATAACAGCAATTGATCATCTCAGTGAACATAATGTATCAGACAATAACAGCAATTGATCATCTCAGTGAACATAATGTATCAGACAATAACAGGAATTGATCATCTGAGTGAACATAATGTATCAGACAATAACAGGAATTGATCATCTCAGTGAACATAATGTATCAGACAATATCAGCAATTGATCATCTCAGTGAACATAATGTATCAGACAATAAGAGGAATTGATTATCTCAGTGAATATAATGTATCAGACAATAACAGCAATTGATCATCTCAGTGAACATAATGTATCAGACAATATCAGCAATTGATCATCTTGGTGAACATAATGTATCAGAAAATAACAGGAATTGATCATCTCAGTGAACATAATGTATCAGACAATAACAGAAATTGATCATCTCAGTGAACATAATGTATCAGACATTAACAGGAATTGATCATCTCAGTGTTCATAATGTATCAGACAATAACAGCAATTGATCATCTCAGTGAACATAATGTATCAGACAATAACAGGAATTGATCATCTCAGTGAACATAATGTATCAGACAATATCAGCAATTGATCATCTCGGTAAACATAATGTATCAGACAATAACAGAAATTGATCATCTCGGTGAACATAATGTATCAGACAATAACAGGAATTGATTATCTCAGTGAACATAATGTATCAGACAATAAGAGGAATTGATTATCTCAGTGAACATAATGTATCAGACAATAACAAGAATTGATCATCACAGTGAACATAATGTATCAGACAAAAACAGGAATTGATCATCTCGGTGAACATAATGTATCAGACAATAACAGCAATTGATCATCTCAGTGAACATAATGTTCAGACAATAACAGGAATTGATCATCTCAGTGAACATAATGTATCAGACAATAACAGGAATTGATCATCTCAGTGAACATAATGTATCAGACAATAACAGGAATTGATCATCTCAGTGAACATAATGTATCAGACAATAACAGCAATTGATCATCTCAGTGAACATAATGTATCAGACAATAACAGCAATTGATCATCTCAGTGAACATAATGTATCAGACAATAACAGGAATTGATCATCTCAGTGAACATAATGTATCAAACAATAACAGGAATTCGCAGCTGTTTTGCAATGCCGTGGTTAGTGTTTTCTATAAAAAGAGCCGAGAATATCGAAAGTTTCGTTCAATAGAAAAACTTTTACGACAGCAGACGATAACAAAGGCAAAGTAGCAGGCAAAATATGCATACGCTGCAGTTTGACCACAAGTTTATATAATACTATATAACTCTAGTATGACAAAGTTGGGATTTTTCCTAAGAAGTGAACCTAAATGTAGATGGCAACATTGCAGTCTGTAATTGCAAATGCCAATGTCGCTATATCAACGAAAACACATGGTCGCAGACGATAATCTTTTAGGAATATAATAAATAATAGTAAACATCAAAAGTTCAATCGCCATAGGTCATTTAGTTTATACGCGTCCTGGAATAAGTTAATAATAGTTACTGGTACTATGACACCAGACTTGCTTTTAACGTATGTTCTCTGCGGCAGAATGAACGTCGTACCTCCATGCTCTCCCCTGTTGCTTATTGTTTTGTTTTGTTTGTGTACGGGTTTATTTTCCCTTATTTATTAATTGTGACCTCATAAATTTAAAGTTACCTCTGTAAGTGAACGTCGTGAATGAAGTGCTAAGAAAGACTGGTGTTTTAATCCTCTGATCGTTTGTGGGACTTGATAATGTCAGAATGAATCTTACTGTAAACGATAATAACTTTTTTATCTACCTCAAACATTTTTGCGAATTTAAATCCATCCTTCTTCATGTAGTCAAATAAAGTTCCGACAATTGGGAGGCCTTTGGGTCCCGGTATATCATCAAAGTGTTTTAGTTCTGACTTAGTAGAAGGCGGGGTCACTTCGTCCCTGTGACCGGGCCTCATTGCTTCATCCATGGACTTCATGGCAGTCCGGAATGGACACTGGTGGACAGTGAGAAATAGGAAATATATATGATATAAGACATAAACTATCTACAACTGCACAAAATAAGGCTTTAATTTTAACGAAAGAGCATTTGACGAACTAGGTGCCTGCAAATTGTTTGCTTACGCTGCTCTCCATCTGTTATTACCCACCCATGCCCCTTTCCCCGACTGTCCTACAGTCTTTCTGTTACCTCTCCCTCTAGCTTTCCTCTTTCTCACCTAGCTTTCCTCTTTCTCTCTCTCCATCCGCACCATCCCTCTCCCTCTCTTCTCTCCTTCTCTATTCTCTCTTTCTTTTTCTGTCTCTCTCTCTCTCTGTCTCTCTCTGTCTCTCTGTCTCTCTCTCTCTCTCTCTGTCTCTATCTGTCTGTCTGTCTGTCTGTCTGTCTGTCTGTCTGTCTGTCTGTCTCTGTCTCTCTGTCTCTGTCTCTCTGTCTCTGTCTCTCTCTGTCTCTCTCTGTCTCTCTCTGTCTCTCTCTGTCTCTCTCTGTCTCTCTCTGTCTCTCTCTGTCTCTCTCTGTCTCTCTCTCTCTCTCTCTCTCACTCTCTCTCTCTCTCACTCACTCTAACTTACACCAAACTCGTACACAAAGACGCCCTCACACATAATGGCAACAACTGGTACAAAACACAAGTAAATTTACAAACACATATACACAAAATACACACGCACACACATTCAGCTTACCGTGCTTGCTGGTACTGTGTCCATGACGACGTTTGTCGCCGTAACATTGTGTGCCTTGGTCGGTGTGGTACACACCATCCGCCGTACTTTGTTGTTCAACGTCTTGAAAATGATTCCCGAACGTGTTGATACCATTGTGATTATTTGTGTTGGTTCCTGGAAAATTGTATAACAAAAATTTTAAAACTACCAAATATTGATAGAATGTTAGGGAACTATTAAAATATATGCGTAATTTTCTTTGAAAAATGACAGAAGACGAATCGTGTAATCGTGGACTTTCTTTTATTTCTGTGGTCGGAAAAAAAAAGTTAAATTTGGGAATAATTGCCGTCTCAGTTCAGGTTACCAGGAAATTATAAATGTATATCATACCATACTTCATTGGGGCTTTCTATGAATAATCCATCTAAGAGGGTTCACTGACATCAAATGTTTGATCCTCGTAAGAAAACCCTTAATTGACGCCTAATTTTGTGACTGTCTTTTCTTCTTACTACAAATGACATTCACCAAATGCCAGTAACTTTTGTGAAAAAAAGCCAATGCCTTCTACAAATACTAACACACAGTTTATTTTGCATTGTGTATCTAGGCTGGAATATAAGACCTATCCCGTTACCATTTCTTCCGATCATCAAAGGGAACCACAAGTAGTTATTGATGTTCTTTAAGACCAGAACAGATTAAACATTAACTTGGTCATGTCGGAACTACCTGAAGATAGAACATTAACTTGGTCATGTAGGAACATACTACCTGTAGATGTAACATTAACATTGGTCATGTAGGAACATACTTCCTGTAGATAGAACATTAACTTGGTCATGTAGGAACATACTACCTGTAGATAGAACATTAACTTGGTCATGTAGGAACATACTACCTGTAGATAAAACATTAAATTGGTCATGTAGGAACATACTACCTGTAGATAGAACATTAACATTGGTCATGTAGGAACATACTTCCTGTAGATAGAACATTAACTTGGTCATGTAGGAACATACTTCCTGTAGATAGAACATTAACTTGGTCATGTAGGAACATACTACCTGTAGATAGAACATTAACTTGGTCATGTAGGAACATACTACCTGTAGATATAACATTAACTTGGTCATGTAGGAACATACTACCTATAGATAGAACATTAAATTGTCATGTAGGAACATATTTCCTGTAGATAGAACATTAACTTGGTCATGTTGGAACATACTACCTGTAGATATAACATTAACTTGGTCATGTAGGAACATACTACATGTAGATAGAACATTAACTTGGTCATGTAGAAACATACTACCTGTAGATAGAACATTAACTTGGTCATGTAGGAACATGCTTTCTGTAGATATAACATTAACCTGGTCATGTCGGAACATACTACCTGTAGATAGAACATTAACTTGGTCATGTAGGAACATACTACCTGTAGATATAACATTAACTTGGTCATGTAGGAACATACTACCTGTAGATAGAACATTAACTTGGTCATGTAGGAACATACTTCCTGTAGATAGAACATTAAATTGGCCATGTAGGAACATACTACCTGTAGATATAACATTAACTTTGTCATGTAGGAACATACTACCTGTAGATAGAACATTAACTTGGTCATGTTGGAACATACTACATGTAGATAGAACATTAACTTGGTCATGTAGGAACATACTACCTGTAGATAGAACATTAAATTGGTCATGTAGGAACATACTACCTGTAGATATAACATTAACTTTGTCATGTAGGAACATACTACCTGTAGATAGAACATTAACTTGGTCATGTTGGAACATACTACATGTAGATAGAACATTAACATTGGTCATGTAGAAACATACTACCTGTAGATAGAACATTAAATTGGCCATGTAGGAACATACTACCTGTAGATAGAACATTAACTTGGTCATGTAGGAACATGCTTTCTATAGACAGAACATTAACCTGGCCATGTAGGAACATACTACCTGTAGATAGAACATTAACTTGGTCATGTTGGAACATACTACATGTAGATAGAACATTAACTTGGTCATGTAGGAACATACTACCTGTAGATAGAACATTAACTTGGACATGTAGGAACATACTACCTGTAGATAGAACATTAACTTGGTCATGTAGGAACATACTACATGTAGATAGAACATTAACTTGGTCATGTAGGAACATACTACCTGTAGATATAACATTAACTTGGTCATGTAGGAACATACTACCTGTAGATAGAACATTAACTTGGCCATGTAGGAACATACTTCCTGTAGATAGAACATTAAATTGGCCATGTAGGAACATACTACCTGTAGATATAACATTAACTTTGTCATGTAGGAACATACTACCTGTAGATAGAACATTAACTTGGTCATGTTGGAACATACTACATGTAGATAGAACATTAACATTGGTCATGTAGAAACATACTACCTGTAGATAGAACATTAAATTGGTCATGTAGGAACATACTACCTGTAGATAGAACATTAACTTGGTCATGTAGGAACATGCTTTCTATAGACAGAACATTAACCTGGCCATGTAGGAACATACTACCTGTAGATAGAACATTAACTTGGTCATGTTGGAACATACTACATGTAGATAGAACATTAACTTGGTCATGTAGGAACATACTACCTGTAGATAGAACATTAACTTGGACATGTAGAAACATACTACCTGTAGATAGAACATTAACTTGGACATGTAGGAACATACTACATGTAGATAGAACATTAACTTGGACATGTAGGAACATACTACATGTAGATAGAACATTAACTTGGTCATGTAGGAACATACTACCTGTAGATAGAACATTAACTTGGACATGTAGGAACATACTACCTGTAGATAGAACATTAACTTGGTCATGTAGGAACATACTACCTGTAGATAGAACATTAACTTGGTCATGTAGGAACATACTTCCTGTAGATAGAACATTAACTTGGACATGTAGGAACATACTACCTGTAGATAGAACATTAACTTGGTCATGTAGGAACATACTTCCTGTAGATAGAACATTAACTTGGTCATGTAGGAACATACTACCTGTAGATAGAACATTAACTTGGTCATGTAGGAACATACTTCCTGTAGATAGAACTTTAAATTGGTCATGTAGGAACATACTACCTGTAGAAAGAACATTAACTTGGTCATGTAGGAACATACTTCCTGTAGATAGAACATTAAATTGGTCATGTAGGAACATACTACCTGTAGATAGAACATTAACTTGGTCATGTAGGAACATACTACCTGTAGATAGAACATTAACTTGGTCATGTAGGAACATACTTCCTGTAGATAGAACATTAAATTGGTCATGTAGGAACATACAACCTGTAGATAGAACATTAAATTGGTCATGTAGGAACATACTTCCTGTAGATAGAACATTAACTTGGTCGTGTAGGAACATACTTCCTGTAGATAGAACATTAACTTGGTCGTGTAGGAACATACTACATGTAGATAGAACATTAAATTGTCATGTAGGACCATACTACCTGTAGATAGAACATTAACCTGGTCATGTAGGAACATACTACCTGTAGATAGAACATTAACTTGGTCATGTTGGAACATACTACCTGTAGATAGAACATTAACTTGTCATGTAGGAACATACTTCCTGTAGATAGAACATTAATCTGGTCATGTAGGAACATACTACCTGTAGATAGAACAGTAACTTGGTCATGTAGGAACATGCTACATGTGTTCCTTTGACAATTGCCTAGCAAACAACACTTTAACACCATATGACCCACACTTTAATGACCTAAACTTTAAGATACTAAGTGTAGTGATGACAATTGTAAAATCACGGTAAGAAGACAAAGGCAGAATGTTTGTAATTACAGTTGTTCCTATAGTGTATGTCTCCACTCATCACACATCGTGACTGACTAGGCAGCAATGCCCTTGACCGATGTGGTAATGACGGCTGTTTTGTTCAGATGTTTTGTCTCGTTATTTACATAATTGTTTAGGAGATAACAATTGTAACAAATACCTTGAATTACCATTATGACATCAGGATGTATGCTATTGGTTTAGTATTAAAGCGCTAAAAGAAACATATCGTCTTTGTTGGGGTTTATTGTTTATGTTGCATATTTTTAAACTGTGCCAACTGAACGGCCTATAGTCGGACAACAGAGTATTTTTACTTCCATCGGCCAGACAGCACTACACATTGTGGTGACTTTCTGGCATCCAGTTTTAGCGAATAATTACCGAGTGTATATATTGGTTTAAAGTCTGTAAATGTTGACTTTGCGATGACGCACTACACTTACACCATAATCGTTTAATTACATGCTTAGTAGCTCTACTTTAGTGCGGTATTGATATATTATATGTAAGTGTGTCTACGGAAGCAGATGTACATGTGGTTCAGGGCATAGAAACATTCTGAAGTCACTAACATGCTACTGAACAAGACGTACCAACAAATCGGCACTGACGAAAAAATGATTTAGGGACATTCGTTGTATTTTTTGAATACTTAATTTATATCGGATAGACGACCTTAAATGCACGTCATAAGTTTTATGGCAATGTTTCCGGACGTGCACACAAATCACATACACATATCCAACAAGCTATATTCCCAAGGCAGTCAAAGCACCGACGTTATCATAAACATATAATTAAGTTTGACAGCATAAATTTGTTTAAAAGTACATGATCAGTCATTAATAGAAGACAGAAAATAAAACATAACTGAACCCGTGATTGCAAGTACTTTATGTTAACGTCTAAATAAAACTTTGATCTGTTCTGTACAGTGCCTTTCTGTCCACATCCCGACCTACAGCGTGGATATCCAAGCAGTAGTCCAATTACTTCAATAGTCCCTGTATCTCTATAGACACATGAGCGGTAGACCAAGTAGGTCGGGTGCGTGGGTGTCGACAGAACGCTATGACGTACATCTACCGACCCGATTTCAATAGAGGACTAAATTACCGGCGGTTGTGAAAAGACCTGTACTCACATTATTCTGTCGTGTTTTATTGTCCCGACTAAAAATAATATAATTTGTTGTTCAAAGATGTACACTTACAAAAACATTGTCGATTTGAATTTGATAATTTACTCTGAGTATAAAAGGATAGTACGTGCTACAACCGCTCGATTGAATTTTGCGAAATATAACTGAACTCTCACTGTTTATTTAAAGTTCATTTAACATTGATTTAGTTTGAGATGTTAAACTATCATGGTGGTACGTTAAACTTTGGTCTGTAGTTTATCAACACATGATCGTTGAACCACGTGGAGATGGTATCTTCTGGAAGTATGAAAAGTGTTGCATTTACAGTGAGACAACGCTGGGCAGCTGGTCTGACATTAACTCTTGTAATCCTTGTGGCCAGATCAACAACATCTCAGAAAACGGAAGGAAGCGAACTAATAATAAGTATCATTATTTTGTCAGTCTATGATCGGCCTTAAAAGATAACGTCAATGAGTTCAAGCCAGTGCTATCAAGAAATAAACATGAAAACACAAGATAAAATAGTGTACCAAGCTATATAAAGCTATGACTCGACTTGCTTACATTTCATCATTTACAATCGCAGTCATTACATGAAAAAAACTTATCGAAACTGCACGAAATACTAAGATTGTGAATTTATCTTAATATGAATCTTTTACCTGTTTATTGTTAATAATACAATGAATGTAATAAGGCCATTGAATAAGCACTTGCTATTGATGTACTGCACAAACGTTGAGATATGAGGGAAAATGGTTGTGAAAAAAAATCTAGACAGGTTGGAGAATGTATCTAAAGAATCTAAATTAGTATTTACAAGATCAGAAAATCACAGTGATCAAATAAATATGGACGGTCTGTTTCCTAATGCGGAATTTCTTTTACTGTTTTAATATATATTATATTTTTACCATTACGTAAACAGGGAGGAAATTCTGAGTATGTGAATTGTTATGTGCTTTTTAAACATAAATAAAAACTGCACAGTTATTATAATGAAACTAACATGATACACCGAAGAAAAATATACAACACTCACCTTGATGCTTTTCCTTAAATATTTCGAGGTGCTTTCCTTCCTTGAAAAGTTCTTGTAGTCCTAATGTTTCTTACTAAGTTATTTCTAGGGACCAGCCCTTCCCTTGTTTAGTATCGGCGGAACGCACACGTGCGCTTTCTTCTCCACTCCATTTATAGTAAAAACTTCCTTTTCGGAGCATGCGCAGTGTGGTCCTTCGGATTTCATTGATAAATTCCCTTGAGACACATGTATACCGCCACTCCGATATAACGTTTCGTATCACACACGTATGGGCACAAAGTGATGTGACTAATGGTTAAATATAAATTTCTTAAAACACAAATATCTCGGCTGACACACTATTTATAGGGTAGTTGTCAGGTATGCGTTTACAAAAACTTCATTTAATTGACAGTTTAAAAATGTTAAAGTAGTATTTGTGTTTTATAATTGAACGTAATGCAAGTAGACGACTCGTGAACTACAATATTCGCCTACTCTTATTAGGAATACCAATGACTGAGGTTTGATCGTTCAGTTGTTTTTCTTCTGTTATTTACACGCTCAGCGTTATGAAGTGACTGCGTTGTTATAGTTCTGCGCTGTATTGTTTCTGCCATTTTAAAATAAAGTATTTTCATGTGCTCGTTTTTACCGCACGTTTTTGATGACGATCCTTTTTTTAAGCATGCAAAAAGTACATTTTAACAGAACAATAATTTTACTTTAAATGCCTACTTTATATACTATGGTACACGTCTGTGTTAAAAGGTGCCCACAATGGACAGATTTAGGGGAAAGAAATGCTACATTTAGCCCATGTACATACCTTAATGTATGCTTTGTGTCAAATATCTTGTTTTGAGACATGGTAAATAAATATTTACCTAGTACTTATACAATAATTACGTGTCCAAGTCTGGCCAATCGGCATTTAGCGATACTATTTATAACATCCGGGTAACAGGTGAGATAAGACTATTAGTATAAGAAAATATTACACAATTCTATGGGTAATAGGAACAATGCGCTCATTTAGATGCAACGAAAAGTGTTGTTTTTGTCTTCATATTTTAGTAATGTTAACATGCGGAATACTGAATCCAGAAATTTTATAAAATGTGTAAAATATGAGCAGATAAAAAGAATTACACCTTTATTATATGATGAAAATGTCCGTTTTTGTTTCGTTAATTTCTTTTATGATAAAATATGTTCGATAAAAAATATTTGGCTAATAGAAAAAAATCAAACCAGCGGTGTAAGCTTTTTAAAGAATATGTTTTTACCACTTGATCATTATCTCAGGTGATCATTCCATCATTATGTTGTCAATGACAATCTTGATCAACAACGGCCTTAACCAGAATACAGAGATATCACTTGAGGACGTTTACGTATATTTACGACAGATAATGAGTGCCAGATTAAGAGTTCTATTCATATAACATGCAATTGTCTTTGATTTAATTTCCCTGAAATTGTGAAGAATAAATGGCAATCTTTGTATTAATATGCACATTTTTTTCTGCTACGACAGTGGTTTTGTTTATATTCAGTCTAAGCTGGTTGTCTCTATTTATTTTAATAAATTTGTGTTAATTTAGATTTTTACAAACTGTTTAATATGTTAACCTGTTTAGAATTATATTTCATATTAAAGCCTTATAGATTTTTATATTTCTACTTACGTATTTAGATTTTAACCTGATTTTATTCAGTTAAACTCACTGTATTCGGCAACGTAGGATCTATAAAGTGTCGATGTGCCGTAAAGCCCAAAATACAAATTTCACTGTTTTGGTTCGGTCGTCCTGTTTAACTACAGTTTGCTTGATAAAAACTATTCTAGCGGACGAAATATACCTGCTACGGCACGCTCATTCTATCTGTACAGGGTAGCTCTGACGTCATAGCACGCACTGACTCAGCTGCACATGGCGATGATGGACGGGGAAATTTCATAATATACATGGTGTATACTAAGGGGGTTTATTTTTAATTATGTCCTTAATTTCAAAAGGACACCCGGTAGTCTATTTGGCAACAATATGACACAATATGACTGCCAGTCTCCTCACTCCAGCTCATTTGTTTACATGACAGCA